>JABXWE010009542.1:0-47439 GCA_014611495.1 Limonius californicus | reverse complement strand
TTAAAAAAAATATTGTACGTAACACGTCCCAAAAGTGCTTTTACTGGACTCGCGGGCTTGCAAGACTCGCCTGCGGCTCGCCCTGCAATTTGCCCACTCGTCCAGTAAAAGACCACTTTCGGGACTTGTTACGTAAACTACTATTATTTTTGTTTTCTGTTTTTAGTTTGGGCACATCTGAGTAATATTACATAATATTTTTATGAGGTGTTAGTGTTATCTCTGTTATAGCACCAAAGATTTTAACTTTCAAGTTCATTTATACAAATATTCTTAATATAAATGTTAAAATATGTATACACACACTAAATACTAGTGTTTTGTATACAGCGTTTATTACTGTTATTATTTGTTTTTTATTTTAGGTTATTTTGTACTAAAATACTTATAGAAATAAACTGCACGTAATTTTTTTTTGCCCCCATCCTCGATTATTTTCTGCCGGCGCCCATGGATGCAACCGTACATTTAAAAAGACTCAGTCTCAAGACTTAGGGCTTAACCTTCCGTTGCTAACGTGCGGACTGTGAGTCCGCACCGCCGAGAATTGACCGGTATTTACCGAACTATTCCGAGTGGGCGGCTGTACCGCTGAGTAGCTGTGGCATTTGGGGGCCCGCAGTTAGTGTTAAGAGGTGAACAGAGCAGGGTGCTACGTTTTTGAGTTAGGCTCTTATGCGGACTGTCACTCCGCACGTTAGTGTTAATGTTAATTTTTTTAAGGTAAACATGTTTATTAATTTCTGCTTTTTGCAGATTAATAAACTTAAATATTTGATTACAGTATTTAAAATGGATTACGAAAGGGAACAAGAATATCTTCGCCAACTCAACGACGAAGTTGAGACTGATGTTGAAGCATGTGACGACTTTGCAGGATGATAATGAAGAGATGATATTGATAACCCAAACAACATCTTGGATCTTCCAAATGAAATATTGGATGTAGTGGCGCACGAAAAAGCTGCGTATTATATTGGAAAAGATGGCCAAACCAAGTGGAAAAAGCATCCAGGAAATTCTCAAGTACGGACAAGCACCCTAAATATTATCAAGTTTCTCCCTGGGGTAAAGGGGAATGCAAAGGGGTTAAGATCTGCCGCAGAGATCTGGAGTCTTTTTTTTACAAATGAAATGTTGCAAGTCATTGTTGATAATACAAATATCTACATGGGAATGTGCAATGTTAATCCAAACAACCGATCAGCAAGGCCCACAGACATTATTGAGTTGAAAGCGCTTATAGGGTTGCTTTATATATGTTCGATGTCAAAAAATAGTCGGGTAAATGCCTCTGATTTATTTAGAACAAATGGAACATCCATGGAAATATTTCGTTTGACAATGTCTCTGGAAAGGTTTACATTTTTGTTGCAATATATTCGTTTTGACAATAAAAATACTAGAATAGAGAGACAAGAACACGACAAATTAGCACCGATCCGGGAGATCTTTGATTCGTTTAATTCTAATTTGTCTAAATATTTTTGTATTTCCGAGCTCACAACAGTGGACGAAATGTTGGTGGCATTCCGCGGGAGATGCAACTTTCGAGTATATATGCCCAATAAACCAAACCGATATGGAATCAAAATATATTCTCTAGTAGACGCAAAATTGTTCTATACTGCGAGCATGGAAATTTATGTTGGGCAACAGCCGATTGGACCTTATAAAGTTCAAACTGATAATGTGTCTCTCGTTTCCCGTCTTTGTCGCCCCATCTCAGGAAGCAGTAGAAACATTACAATGGACAACTTCTTTACCAGCATGGCTGTTGCTAACACACTTTCAACAAATCATAAACTCACGATTCTAGGTACCATTAGAAAAAACAAAAAGGAACTTCCACTTGAATTTGTCCAACCTGCTAAACGACCCGAAAAGACAAGCATGTTTGCATTCCAAGACAAAGCAACCATAACATCGTATATACCCAAAAAAAATAAAAATGTTCTCATGTTGTCAACCATGCACCATAATGAAGATAAAATAGACCAAGCAACTGGAAAACCACAAATAATAATTGATTACAATGAAACAAAAGGTGGGGTTGATACAGTGGACAAGATGTGTGCGGCCTATGATTGTGCCAGAGCTACTCATCGCTGGCCAATGGTTGATATTTTATATGCAACTAAATATAGCTGGGATAAACTCATTCGTTATTTCCAAGAGCAATTCAAAATATATGGATAATACACCTCGAAGAATATTTCTGGAGAATCTTGGCATGCAGTTACTAGACGAACACTTAAGATGAAGAGCTACTAATAATCGGATACCACGTACCATCAGACTTCGCCTCAGAAAAATTTTACATTTACCACTGCAGGAAGAGTTACCCATACCACAAACCGAAAACAATAAATGACGCTGCTTTTATTGTGATAGAAAAAAAATAGACCTACAAGATTTAGCTGTGCATACTGTAAAAAAACCTATTTGTTTGGAACATGCCAACTACATGTGTAATGACTATTTGAATGATGAAAGTGATGAAGATTGACGTTATAATTTTAGTTAGCCATTTTTTAAAATTTAGGTTAGAAGTTCTGTTTTTGTTTTTCAGAATGATATGTTTTATTTGTTTTATACGTTTGCAATTTACGTGTTTTTCACAATTTGAAAAATTGTAAACAGGATTTTGAGCTTTGTTTTTTATTAAAGATTTTCTGGACCTTTTTGATTTGATTAATTTACCTTAAAAATGTGTAAATATATTTACATTGGATGTCTTTATATATTTTCACCAAGACTGATTTTGTTATACATAGTTTTCGTTTTTTTCCAATGAAAAAAGAAATGCGGACTGTGAGTCCATTAGAATTTATGTTACATACATCCACGTTAGTACCGGAAGGTTAAGCAAGAACTGCAACTGTTAGAAACAATAATGAACAAAACTTCCAACATCATAAATTTAGTTGATGCACTGAAACCTAGTTTGTCAACCTCTGTTGAATCAGAAAGAGCCTTTCTTCTGTCTGCTTCTCGCCAAGTTCAAAACTCATCATCTTAGTGATGAAAGTCTCAATTGTTGCTCAACACCCCAACTATTTTTTTCTGTGCTAAATCTAAATCTATTAAGCTAAAATATATTTGCATCAAACTGACAAATAGTTATTTATTTATGTTAAAGGTATTTTATTTTTTATCTAATAAAGTTAATGGTAAATATATTAATATAACACTAATTAGTTTTAGTTTTATTCCTTTATTGAATTATTATGTTGATTTGATCTCGGAAACGTACTTCAGTTTCACAGAATTTTCCATAATGGAGAAAATTATCTATATCAAAAACCCTAACCGGCATCCCGTATTCTCAATGTCACTTGTGTGAATCCAAATTGACGATTATAAAAGTTTGCTTCGTTAAATAAACTTACTTTGTTCCTAAATTGTTACAACTTAATATCCACGAAATACAAATACATTTAAATAAATAACAAAAAAACCTACCAACGTAATAAATAATATGGAGAGACTACGGGAGTAAAATTTCATTAACTAGCTGCAATATGAGTTGTTGAGATCCATTCTACTTAATTGCGGGCCGTGGTAGAATTCCAGTACGAACTTCCAATATATTCTGCAATTGAAAAGAAATCATAACACAATCTGCACCATCAAATGACACACAATCAGCAAACAATTGAATATTATTGAAAAAAAATACACAAACGGTTATCACCAAGATTTAAACTGGGCAGCATATGAGTCTCATGTTGCACACAGGGGCTAATGGGAGGCTGGGGGTGGTGGAGCATACGGAAAACCTCCTGGTGGAGGGAAGAATATGCCTGCACCCCCTTGCACGGGAGGTGGTGGGGGCGGGACCGAGTAGAAGGGCACTCCATTAGAGAGCTGGAACGACCCAAAACTGGTTGGTGGTGGTGGAGGCATGTTCTGGTAGCCCTTCGGAAGTTGGGGCTGTGACGGAGGAGGCAAACTTTGATAGCCCTGGGGAAGTTGAGGTTGCGCTTGCAGCACTGGTGGCGGCATATTTGGATAGCCCTTTTGAGGCTGCAGCTGGCTCTGGTAGCTCTTTAAGAGCTGCGATGTGGACAAGTGCTGACTGGTCTTTGGGGGCTGTGGCATACTCTGAAAGCCCATCAGAGGTTGCGGCACCGACAATTCGGGGCAACCATTTGGAAGCGGCGGTTGCGGCGGTGCTACATTCTGGTAAGCCTTCACCAGAGACTGCAGATGTACCTGGCTCTGAAACGCCCTCGGGGGCTGCTGCACTGGCTGATGTAGCTGTGGTACTGGAGCAGAAGACTTGCCTGATCGGGGGCTGCGGCTCCGGCTATTGCTACAGGACCGCCGACGCCTGGTTCTTTCTTTTGAATGACTACGGTCCCTTCGTGCAATCCGCCTGGGGGACCTTGAACGAGAACGGGATGCTGACCTGGAACGACGGGGTTGATTGCGACCCCGACCCCATCGATTCCTTCCTACACAATAATTTATCCTTTTAACATCATAAACACTAGTTTTGGGATGAATTTACCGCGACTACCTCCTGCTCCGTTTGTCCACCCACGACTGTCGGCCATTTCTTGCAGCTTGGGATTAATAACTTGCTTGGCTTCCTTAAGCACAGCAACGAGATCGGAAGCTTTGTTGGCATTTATGGGTGTGAAAAATGTGTATGCGGTGCCGGTTCGTTGTGAACGCCCTGTGCGACCAATACGGTGCACATAATCTTCAGAATTGGACGGGTAGTCAAAATTGATAACAAACTTAACATCTTCTACATCTGGAATGTACATTACAAGTGTTATTAAAAGTAATTCTGTTTATTAATGTTAAGTACAAGAGTCCAATGACCAACAAGTAAGGAAGATGAGAGTGAAGGAAAAAATTAACATAGCCCTCACAGTCTCTTGTGAGAGCCCACATTACTTCTGTCAGTCATTGTACAAACATGTTTGGAAGTAACAAAACACAGAAATCTTAACCTATTCAATCTTCGACACTGTATCCAAATTAAAACATAACTCTTGCAGCCTCTTGTGAATGCACTTCCTATCGCTGTAAATTCTAAATAAAAAATATACATCGGTTTTCAGCAACATTTTTCAAATTTTTGCATATCTTACTCAGTAATACAATGCAAAATTTGACACATTTTATGATCCTGCTGATTATTGAAAATTTACACAATCATATTGATTGAACTGCAAATACCTAGTCAGTGGAAACTGTTGTTTATTGTGAATAAGTATACTCGTACAATGAAAATGGTTTGGACAGTTTAATAAAAAAAAAGCTTCAACCTTTTGCAGTACTAGTGCTAAAAAAATTATGGGCCATCTAAAAGCGTTCTAGCTGACCATAACATTATTTACCACAAATTGGAAAAAACCTTTACAATATAATTTTTTCCGCTAGTTTTATTACTTATATTTTATTTACTATTTTAATATTGATTCCTAAAACTATATAAAGTGCCATTATGATATGTATTTCTTTAAATACCACGATTGCTTTTTTAAAACTCTTTAAAAGACCTCAAAATTTATTCTCTTTAATTCTGATTTAGGCTGGTGTGACACGACACAGAATTTTGCACCAACTTTTAAAATTTGCAAAATTTTGTTTAGAATTGGCGTCCTATCAATGCGCATACCTTGCTCATACTTAGTACAACTTATAAACAGCCTTCCAAGATAGGGGAATGGCGACAACGGATGGGATCCTTCCTACCAAAATAACCCTGAAAATGCGCCAAAATCCTAAAATGTACCCCATAATTCTTAAAAAATAAACCAACCATCCTAAAATATACCCATAAAATCCTAAAAATACCCCAAAATAATCATTAAAATGCCCCAAAATCTTAAAATATACCCCATAACTCTTAAAAATACCCCAACCATCCTAAAATATACCCCAAAATCCTAAAAATAACCCAAAATCACAAAATATACCCCATAATTATAAAAATACCCCAACCATCCTAAAAATACCCCAAAATCCTAAAATATACCCCAGCAATCCTAAAATATACACCAAAATCCTAAAAATACCCCAAAATAATGCTGAAAATGCCCCAAAATCCTAAAATATACCCCATAATTCTAAACAATACCCCAAGCATCCCAAAATATACCCCAAAATCCCAAAATATACCCAATAATTCTAAAAAATACCCCAACCATCCTAAAAATACCCCAAAATCCCAACTATACCCCAACAATCCTAAAAATAATCCTGAAAATCCTAAAATATACCCCAACAATCATAAAATATACCCCCAAACAATCCTAAACTATACCCCAACAATCATAAAATATACCCCAACAATCCTAAAATATACCCCAAAATAATTCTGAAAATGCCCCAAAATCCCAAAATATACCCTATAATTCTTAAAAAATACCCCAACCATTCTAAAATATACCCCAAAATAATCCTGAAAATGCCCCAAAATCCTAAAATATACTCCATAATTCTCAAATAATACTCCAACCATCCTAAAATATACCCCGAAATCCTAAAAATACCCCAAAATATACCCCATAATTCTAAAAAATATCCCAACCATCCTAAAATATACCCCGAAATCCTAAAAATACCCCAAAATAATCCTAAAACTGCCCCAAAATCCTACCCCATAATTCTTTAAAATGCCCCAACCATCCTAAAATATACCCCAAAATCCTAAAAATACCCCAAAATCCCAAAATATACCCCATAATTCTAAAAAATACCCCAACCATCCTAAAAATACCCAAAATCCTAAAATATACCCCGGCAATCCTAAAAATAACCCAAAATAATCCTGAAAATGCCCCAAAATCTTAAAATATACCCCAACAATCCTAAAATATACCCCAAAATAATTCTGAAAATGCCCCAAAATCCCAAAATATACCCTATAATTCTTAAAAATACCCCAACCATTCTAAAATATACCCCAAAATTCTAAAAATACCCCAAAATAATCCTGAAAATGCCCCAAACTCTTTAAATATACCCTATAATTCTTAAAAAATACCCCAACCATTCTAAAATATACCCCAAAATTCTAAAAATACCCCAAAATAATCCTGAAAATGCCCCAAAATCTTTAAATATACCCTATAATTCTTAAAAAATACCCCAACCATTCTTAAACATACCCCAAAATTCTAAAAATACCCCAAAATAATCCTGAAAATGCCCCAAAATCCTAAAATATACTCCATAATTTTTAAATAATACCCAACAATCCTAAAATATACCCCGAAATCCTAAAAATACCTCAAAAAGCCTACAAAATATCCCAAAACGCCCTCAAATCCTGGAAAATACCCCGAAATCTTAAAAATGCCCCAAAATCATAATTTGTCAGGATTTTTGGCTATTTTTCAAGATTTTTAGGATTCGCTAAGGTCCATCGAGGTCGAGTTGTCCAAACAAATACCCAATAATCCCAAAAAATACCTAAAACATGGAATTGCCAAAAATTCTAGTATAACTGATAAATACCAAAAAACATGCCCAAAAACACAGAAAAATAATACAAGACACCAATAAATTAACAAGATTTGTGATTATGTAAACAAATTTTTGTGAAACCATGATAGAATTTAACAGTTTTCTCATAGACTTCAACATAATTTTGATCTATTTGTGCATGTTCACATATAGAATTTCTCCCAATATCCTAGTTTGTGTCGTATAAGATTTTAAACAAAATTCTGCAGATTCATGCTCTAAAATCTGCAGTATTTTGTTCAAAATCGGCGTCATATCTATATGGAAACGAGCAATTTTTAGTATTCATTAATGTTTCAATTCAACTTCAATTTTCAAGGTATTTATTTTCCAATAAAATACATGTCTTGTCATGTCAGGTCGTCATAGGAGTTGCCTCCCCTTCAGCCAGTTCATTAATAATCTCAGGGGGCAGAAAGGTAAATGTTTTACCAGATGTTTACTCCGCCACTCCGACGCTAACCACACTTTCTCATATCTCGCTTGCGTCCTTCATTCATTGCCGTTTATATAAAATAAATATACCAGGGGTATTTTTTAAATAAGGTTCGTTTGTGAATGAGAGCGAGAATGACGCGCGATCGCCGCAGTGCGCTTGCGCGTCTGCTCCCAGCATGCTTAGCGCGCGTTTAGACACAATTTGCAACCGTATCGTCTGTCTGTGTGCTGAGCTGTAGAATTTTATAATTTTTAAGAAAATTGAGTCTCCCGCCGACTGTGAGTTACGATCTGTAATTCAATTCTTAAGTGCAAGAAACTTGGGCGTCTCACATGATTCTTGAATCCAAGCAACAGTCAATGGAATAGCGACACCCATCGTCGCCAACCAGAGTGAAAGCCAAACAGGCAATTACAGCACGAAAGATCATGGCAACTGTCTTTTGGGAAAGGAATTTTGTTACTGGATTTTATGCCGAGAGGCACAACAATCAATTCTGATGCGTATTGTGTGACCTTGAAAAAACTCCGGCGTGCCATATAAAACAAGCGGCGTGGCCTGCTGTCTTCCGGTGTGATGTTGCTCCACGACAATACAAGGCCACATGTTTCTGCACAACCACAAGATCTAATCAGGTCTTTTGGATGGGAACAACTGGATCATCCACCTTACAGTCCAAACCCTGCACCCAGTGCAGATTTTCACTTGTTTCACGTCGGGGTCATCAAATATGGTGATAAGGCCTGTTAGTAGGACTTAGCACCAAATAAACTCGTATATACATATATGGTAACTAAGTAAACAAAATAACAACACACAAGCGACCTGATAAATGTAGTGCACGCGCACTACAGTACTTAAAGGAGTTCCTTGGTGGTCAACGGTTCAACGACGAGGAAGAAGTGAAAACCGCAGTCATGGATTGGGCTTCTTCACAGGCGGCAGATTTCTTTGACGTCGGAATTCAAAAACTTGTTGAGCGGTATGACAAATGTTTGAAAAAATGGAAATTATGTAGAAAAGTAGATAAAAGTATGTAGAATATGGAAAAAAATATATTTTAACGATATTTACAGTATTTTTTTTCTTATTAAAAAGCGGACCTTATTTAAAAAATACCCCTCATATAAAAGAGCTACCAAACCTAATATTATGAAACCATGATACAATTCTACATTTTCCACTGTCTCATGATTATTTTGACAGTTTTCTTATAGATGTGAACGTAATGCATATGCTCACAGGCAGAATTCCCTCTCTTGGTTTGTCATACAAAATTCTGTAGATTTATGCTCTAAAATCTGCAGAATTTTGTTCAGAATCAGCGTCTTATTGATATGCAAATGAACAATTTTCCACAAAATTCTGGTTCATGTCATACTAGCCTTAGTTAACAATATGAAGATCATTTCCTCAAATGGGCAAATAATCAGGCATAATATTTACAATAAAAGTCTCGCCATTACTTTCTCTTATGTTCAGTCTGAGGTCCTTCCTCTTAGATGCATCAAAATTGGAATACATATGCAAGATACATTAACACAGGCATCTATTTTGTTTAATTTGTCTGGGATAAGCACGTGTGACTAGCACTGTCTACAGGTGAGGCTGATGTGACTTTAGTCCAGGTGGCATGTGTATTATTCATGAAACTAAGCTCGGCCTCAATATTGTACCGTTTACTTGAAGAATCCCAATGTTAGCCTATTTTAATGACTCCCTAAATAAAGATTTTGCATTAAGGTTCGTTTTTAAGATACAATATTAAAGAATTAATTTTCCAACACCCTAATTATATATTATTTATAAAACTACGCGCAGTCTCAATACTGTACGGATTTAATTGAAAAATTCAAATTTTGTCTTTTGAAAAAGACTCCCAAATAAATTTTTTTTTAAGTTGCTGTACCTAAGAATTAATATTGAATAATCATAATTATATAGTATTATAAAAGCAACCTTAGCCTTAATATTGTGCACGATATACATTTTTGGAAGTTTCATATCCTGATTTGGGGCACAACATTGCTACTAAGTACTTTTTGCAGTTCAGTCTATATTATGCAAAGGATAGCAAAAATTTTATAAAATGAGCAAAACAGTGCCTGCCTACCATATTATTTTCTTAATCCGATTAATCAAATTAATGAAAGAAATACCATTGCCAGGCAATGTTTTCTTAACTTATACAATTTTTCCTGTAATCGGTAATACTAGGAAATGAAACACTGAAACTTTGTAGAAAGAAAAAAAAAGAAGCATTTTTGCTGACATTTTTAGAATACTTACTAGGTAACTAAGTCTAGTTCTAGGTGTAACTACTTCAAAAATTCAGTGTTTCTACAAACCTCCAAAATATAAAAATTCAATGCTAACTCTGTACTTATAAACAATATCCTACCTAAGCATTTATAATAAATACCACATTGATTAGTAAGTGCAATTAATACCATTGAAATAATAGTTGACTATAAATATGTTTAATACAAATAAACAAAACTGCTCAAAAGATGCACGAATTAATTGAGTGGTGGCGACATTTGACCAACATTTCAACCTACACACTCAAGACACGAATAATCTCATCGTTATATTGCACAATTGGTCAAATATCGAGGCTTTAATGTTGCAGTAGTAAAAGCGCCCTACAGAAATAAAACTGCACCTTTCAAAATTTGGATGCATACCAAAAAGACATATTCTGAACCTAATGGGCATTCTGAACCGAGTCCAGGAAGGCCACGGCAAACACGGGCCCTGTTGTAGAGTTGCGACTGGACAATGGCACAGACAAAGCCTGGGAGCCCAGGGTGAGACACTGCAGCCCGTAGCCAAGCCGGTCCACAGTCCAAGGACCACAGACTCCGAACGGCCCGGCGCAGGGCAGCGTCGTTAAGTGCCTCGGGCTTGCCCCCACTCGCGGCCAGGTTATAGCCAGCAGTTCTAGACCACGGACTCCAACATGGCCGACCAGGGCGCAATGGCAGTCGCTGATCAGAGAGGCACAGCCACAATGACATGCATGTGTCATTAACTCGCTTGTGCCTCTGGAAAAAAGAGGCGCCCAATTTATTAATGGATGTAACTTTGAACAAGTCCCTTGCACACAGCTCAACAGGCTAATAGTTTTATAGTGCATCTCATTGTTAAAAGAAAAAATAAATCAAACAAAATATATGAAAATTAAAACTTAAAATATTAGCCTGCCAGTAAATTATATTCATATATATTTTTTTTTCAAATAAAAATAAACATCTTTAAGAATGTACAAAATTACATACCTAATCCTCGGGCGGCTACGTCTGTGGCTACAAGGATTGGTGCCTTACCCGATCTAAAATCTAAAAACCATTTAACATTAGTGATCAATCTACAAAATTTTCTTTAACACTTTAACTACCGGCAAAATTTGTGTATAAAGTGCAGGGAGGCCAAAACCTTTTTTTTATTTCACTGAGTTTATTTAGGTATCAATAAGTGCTTATGATCAAGGAAAAAAATTACATTGATCAAACACCTATTAGTTACCTATGACGGTTTGACACATGTGGCGCAACTACCTGTATTGGTAGCTCATCCACCATGAGCGTCAGTTTGACGCGCACTGAAAGTTCTTGCAAGTTCTAATCTGTGGCTGCATAAAGTTGTAAAAGCAGTGAGATTTTAGTTTGTGTGTAGTTGTTGTTGTATAAAGATGTCCTCGATCAAAGAAGAGACGCAGAAAAGACAATTGGAGGAATGGGCAGAAGAAGCAATGGCTGAAATAGATATGAGTGATGACGAAGGTGATCTATTCTCAGATTGTTACAATTCGGATGCTGATATGAACTATAATCCTAGTTCAGAAAGCAGCTCTCAAGAAGACATTAGTGGCAGCCCATCCAAAAATTAAAAACAAGTAAATTTTTTCAGCATGCTTTTATTCAGATCATTTGTATTTATAAAAATTGCAGTTTCGCGAAATAAAATTACGAATGTCGAACCTTCACGAATTTTGAGTTTAGAAAATGAACAATCCTCATCATCAGAGAACGTCACACGCCAACAATCTGATGGAAACAAAATAGCCGCCATTTCTGATTCAGATAGTGAAGACGTTTCAGATAATTACAATTCATTGATGCCACTAATGTGCCGTGGAGAAAATGTACTAGGCGGAATCAAAAAGTTTTTAGTTTTGTTACTGTTCAAGATGTTCCAAATAATGTTCGAAAGGAACTAGTGGAAAATTAGAACTTGACTTTTTCAAAATGTTTGTGGACGATGACATTATAGCTCATAAGGTTCAGGAAACAAACCGGTACGCAGAACAACAGATTATTGAGAAAATCATCGATCAATCAATTACAATATTCACCCATAAATGACTGGGTGGACACCAATGTTTTTCTTGGTATACTGCTGTGGTGGTAGCTCAGTTGGTAGAGCGCTCACTTTGTGAATAAAACGTCGCTTCTGGCTTGGGGTCGAAACCTAAGCCGTACTATGCAGATTTATAAAAATCCTGTCTGCAACCCACCACACATAATTTCCCAATCCGACTTGCAACCGTGGGATCTTAATGCTAAAAACCTTCTCTAGAATTTCTGTCCTTCGGATTCGACGTTAAACTGTAGGTCCCCCGTGTTTCTACCTTAGCGCTGAGGAGAAACACGTGTCAGAGAAGAGGCCGATGCCCAGATGGGACGGAAAGGCTGTTGATGACTGCTGTGGATGGGTTTAGACAAAAAGCCGTCTTTGTCCCACTACTGGAGTCGCTCTGAATTATACAATAGACCAGCTTCCAAATGACCAAATATATGCCTCGAAACAGATTTGAGTTGTTGTTTAGGATGTGGCACTTCGCAAATAACGAAGATTGTCCACCACCCGGGGATTGACTGCTCAAAGTTCAATACCTTGTTACTTATTTATTAGCAAAGTATCAAGAATGTTTTGTTCCTCAAGAAAATATATGTATGGATGAAACTATGATTCCTTTTAGAGGACGATTGAAATTCCGGCAATATGTAAAGGGAAAAAGACATAAATTTGGCATAAAAATTTTTAAATTATATATGGGTGGAGGTTATACCTATAACATGAATATTTATTGCGGAAAGAAAGAAACCGAGTAAGAAGGGTCAGTTGCAGATCGTGTTGTTATGGGGCTTATGCCGAAACTTTTGGATGCAGGTCGAATCTTATTTACTGACAATTGGTATAGTGTGGGCCTAGCCAGAAAATTTTCTGCGAGGTCAACTCATCTTGTAGGAACATTGCAAAGGGAATTGTAACTGCAACCCTAAATTTATAACTTCAACTGTCCTCCATCAAGGCGGAATTCGAGGATTGGAAAATGACGATGGTATAACAGTCTTCAAATGGAAGGATAAGCGAGATGTGCTAGTACTCACTACTAAGCACGATACAGAACGACCAAGATCGCCGATCGTGAAGGTTCTCGTGAAAAACCAACAGCTGCAATCGACTATAATGCTACCAAAAGCTTCATTGATGTTTCTGACCAAAGAGCTTCATATTCGTCTTCCGTATGAAAAGCGATGAAATGATACAGGAAGGTGGCAGTGGAAGTTTTGTTAGGGACAACAATTGTAAATTCGTTGTGTTTATACAATAAAATCAACAATAAACAGCTGTCCATTTTAAAATTTAAGAGAAAATTTATGGTCACAGCTACTTCATTTTTCTTCCCAAAATATTCCCGCCGTCGCGCGTCGTTGCAAGCAACACTCATAAATAATAACGTAGTTCGAAGCCGCTGCAAGACTTTTTACACGAAATATGCCGCCGAACAAGGCAGAAATTACACGATGAAAATGGCTAAAATGGTGCGCTACGGTTGCGCTGGATGCCCTGATAAGCCGCATATGTGTAAATAATGGTTCGATTGGTTGTATTTCATATTCAATAAGTATTATAATAATTTAAGTTAAATATACCGTGTGCTGACTTTGAATACGCTCCATAGGGAAAATACATGCGTTTGTGGAATTCTTCAATTTTCTACTCCCCAAATTGAAAATCACACCCAAAACAAGGTGTACGCAAAAGGGACGTTAATTTTCCAGAGATTACATCTACTTGTTATTTTAAAAATATCAAATTAAGTGAATAACTTAAAAAAATATGCAATAATTTGTAGAGATGGTGTAGTAATAGCAACAAATCCGATGTGCCAACCCGCCGGCGTGGCTTAGTGGTTTTACATATGCTTTGTAACGCGAACGAGTTCGAATCCGCTCTTTAGTTTTATTTTTTTTTTAATTTTTTTATGGCAAACGTTTTATACCTATAAATCCAACTGTGTTATTATTTTCTAAAAACATATCATACAAAATACATGCATTTTTGGGTTTCATAAACAATTAAAAAATAAAACAGTTTTAGTTAATTGTTAAATTTACCGTTACACATTTAATAATAACCATAAAATTGTTTAACGTTACTTATTAACGCAAATAAAAATGTAAATTAAATCAAATGTTCGAATGAAGTAACATCTGCATTCAAAGAGTAACCCAAACGATTAAAAAACTATCTCCGCACTTGAGCAAGCGTTCTTGGTGTAATTTATCCACAATATTCAATAATTTTGTGTATTTAGAGAATAATAATACAATTAGATTTACAAAAATAAAACATTATTCATAAAAAAATAAAAAAAATATAGCTGTAGAGCGGATTCAAACTCGTGAAGTTCGCGTTAATAAGCATACGTGTAACCACTAAGCCACGCCGGCGGGATTCGCACATCGGATTTGTTGCTATTACTACGCCATCTATACAAATTATTTCATATTTTTTTAAGTTATTCACTTAATTTGATATTCTAAAAATAAAAAGTAGATGTAATCTCTGGAAAATTAACGTCCCTTCTGTGTACACCTTGTTTTGGGCGCGTTTTTCAGCTTCGGGAGCAGGAAATTGAAGTATTTCACAAACGCATGTATTTTCCCTATGGAGCGTATTCAAAGTCAGCACACGGTATATTACTTTCCTCTGTATTAATACTAAAATAAAAATCTATGAATCTCGTATCCAGAACACTTTTTACGTAGGCCATTTTATGTAGTAGATGTACCTCATGTACCACATGCAAACTTATGAAAGGTGTGCGCGTTTCCGATGCACACAGCTAGAATTAACCGTAGTACGCGTGTGACAGTTCGACGTACATAGTGGAACCACGCTACAGCCGAGTGCATCGAAAAGGCGCACACGGCAGTTAAAGTGTTAAAACAAAAACTTAGATACAGATATCGAAAAAAAAATAATTTCTTACCTTGTAGAACCCAATCCCTTTCTTGTTGTGATTTATCTCCATGAATGCAAACAGCAGGCCACCTAAATACATTGTATGAATTAGCAAAACAAGGACTACTTCACTATCGTGAAAAAATGTATACTACATGAAACACATGGGAGATTTATTAATGCCACCATAAGAGGTGTAGGCACTGTAAATTATTATGTGCTTACTATTATTTAGTATTTAAGCTTTAAATAGCGGTTATCAGGAAGATAGGAGTATAAAGAGACAATTATTGTCTCAGTGAAAATGACAAAATTTAATTTTAAAGCATGTCTGTTCTATAAAAAATGCCCCGTGCTGCAGCATCTACATTCTATCTATTTTTTATTTTAGCCCTATACAGCTTGACTGAGTTAACCTTGCTTGTGAGAGAACATTGCGTACTACCACCACTACCACGAAATTGGTGGAGGAGCCCTGGAGCTCATTTGCATCGTGTGTTTGTAGCAGTCAACATCGCCGTACACTCTAGTGAAAAGTGCGTGCAATGGAGTCGCGAAATTGTTGCGAATGCTTTACAATTTACGCAACAAGAAGCATCAGAAAGACCTACAATAGAAATAAATAAAGTGCAAGAACGTGTAGCAGCGGCAACTGGTGTTAGACTTCGTACAGTGGGGAGTGTTATTAAACAATTAAAAGATATTAACGAAGGACAAGCGTCTTCGTTTTAAGTCCTAATAAAAACCGAAAACGAAAAACAGAATTGGATTACGCCGAAATGTAATAAACTATTATACAAGTTAAAAAAAGTGCCTACAGTTAAAAATATTCATCAAAAGTTTGTGGATGATGCAGGATATACTGGCTGCCGTTACAGTATTCGACTGGCTCTACGAAAAATCGGTTTTCGTTGGCATAAAACAAAAACAAATCGCAAATTGCTGATCGAGAAAGCCGAGATAAAACAGCTTCACCTTAATCATTTGCGGAATATTAAGAGGTATCGAGAAGCAAATAGACCCATTGTATACAGGGCGATTTACGTAGACCGTGCATTAGAAGCTTTTCAACTTATACTCCATCAGTACAAAATCCACTAAATAAACCTATTTGCAGTTATTTTTTAACTATTCAAATTGAATCTAGTTAGCCTTTTTATAGCGCAAAGCTCTTTCGAGCACCTGCCCTCGATTATTCCAAATTTAACGCTGTTAACTCCCTATACGAAAGCGGAGCTCCGCAAGACGCGTGCACCCCGTACGGGATCACGAACCCAGAAGTTTTTCAACTTATACTTGGAATACAAATTTGAAATTTGGTACGCCGCTATAATAGACCATGCGCGTTCTTCCTAAAATATTTTCAGTCCAGCTGCTATACAGGGAGTGCCAAAAGTCGGTACCAACTTTCTTATTTCAAATCGAAACCTTCATTTTTTTATTACATGGTTCGAAAGACCTCTGAGTTCTGAGTTCAGACGACCCCTATTATGTCCATTTATTTCTTACAGTTTTTGATTTATTTCAATATAAAAAAATGGCCACTGTAGTAGTTCACGAAAAAAATTGTATCACGAAAACTGTTTATAGTCGAAGAACCAAATTTGTGGAATAGTTAGATGGAAGCCCAAGCCAACTTCTGATGTGCCATTGGTGGTCCCACTTTGTACCGTATGGGCGCAGGCGATTTTCAAATGTCGCATTCAAAAATTGTCAAAAACTACATTTTTTCAAATGCCACCTACTATTTTATTTGACATCATGCGAAAGAAAATTGAATTTTAGGGTGAGTTACTTAAGCATTCCCTCTCCCTATACCTAACTTCAACCTCTATCCAGTTATTCAATAAAAATCAAGAAATTCCTTATCTTGCTAAGAGATTCTTTGCTTTTTCAAGTATGCCATAGAAACAAAAGACAATTGTAATAATTTAATCAAAAATATGGATTCCTATTTAATTACACAAGACAAATTATTATTAACGAACAAGAACAATGTTGACAGAATTCTAAAGTAAATGTTCAATATGACCACCATTTTCGACCAAACATTCTATTACTCCACTTTCAATAGATTCCGTAGCACTTCTGATTTCGTTGGGATCGAAACTGTCAAAAGTCTGTATTATTCTAAGTCTCAAATCATCTATATTACGAACTGGTGAAGAATATACCAAATCTTTTACCCTACCCCAAATATAAAAGTCTAAAGGGGTAAGATCTGGAGATCTTGCAGGCCACAGAAATGGTCCTCGATTTCCCCACCAGCGGTGATCCAACAAGGATATCAATTTGGTATCCACAATTCTTGTATTGTGCGGTGGTGCCCCATCCATCTAGTACCATGAACGTGCAGCTCTAGCCAGTGCAAATTTTCAAGAAATATTTCTAACACATTAAGTATCTTTCACTATTCAAATTTCCATCGTACATAACCTCTTGGTTCATTACCAAACAAAACACATTTATTCAAAATTGTATACTTGATTTTCAACTTCGAGCACCATATGTGGATTTTCCGAAGCCCAAAAATGTCTATTTCGCCTATTGTAAGCTCCCTGCCGACAAAATTTTGCCTCATTAGTCCAATTTATGCTTTCTAAGAATCCAGCGTGCTCTTGTATTTTGAGTAATAAATCCTCACAAAAGTTTACCCTATGGAGTCACCTGGGTTTAATTTTTACAGTCTTATGAATGAAGAAGGATGTAGCTTATGACGGTGTAAAACGGTTTGTATTGCAGAGTATGAAAATATCCGAGAACGGTAATTTGATTATCTTCATTGCCAGTTAGTGGTTTGACTCTCGTTATGGGTCTAGCCACTCTCCCAAAATTTATAAAATTATTTCTCAATTGTGAGAACTTTCCCCCTGTCATGCTTGGTAAGTTTGGATATTTTAAATTAAACTCACGGACAGTTCGCTGAATAATTTTTTGGCACATGCCATGGATACAAACAACTCTAACACAACTTTGTTTGGATAACACCAAATACAAGACATTTGCAATTGACAAACTACTTCAGGATCAAGGGCATGACGTTTTAAGGCTTCCCCCATACCACCCCGATTTAAATACCATCGAACAGCAAAATGTAACTTTTAATCTGACAGACGTCGACAAACTTTGGGATGTGTTTTTTGACACTTTTTCTGCCGATGAGTGGAGATCTCGGTGTCAACATGCAAAAGATGCCGAACAATTTTTCATCGACAAGGAGCCCACGTTTGACATTATTACTGATCAACTGATTATTAGCTTAGGAGAAAATAAATCCGAGGATAGTGATGGAAGTGAGAGTTCTAGCAGGGATTTATCGGGAATTGAGGACCTATAATATTTACCTTTCTTGTATAATATATTTCTATTTGTAATGTAGTTAGTCGGTCGAATTTTTGTATTATGTTACATTTTCTTTTGAAAGCTAGTGAAAAATTATTGAATTTAGTATTTTCCGAAACTTTATTTATTCTATTCTATTCTGCATTATTTTTATTAAATATTATTTTGCTCTATTTTATATTACCTTTTTATTTATATTTTTTTCTAATAGTACGGCATTTGCGTGCTGGGAGTGCAGTTTTCGAATATTTTAGTATTTATAATAACATTCAGTCAAGACATAACCTATTATTCCTTAAATAATCAGTCATTACTCATTTGTAAAGACCATTATATTTATAACAAACAAATTTCTAAGTATTTGCTTATCTTAAGCTTAACTTTCTAATATATACAATATTATTTGTATGGGGCTCCAACATTATTTCTTTCCCCTAACCTAATTTGTTGAGCATTGAGCTAGAACGTCAACAAACGCACGTGTTTGACTCACCCGAGCGCGCGCTGTGATTGGTCTACGCTAGATAACGCTAATGCCTCATTACTTAAGAAGTAATTGACGCTCAAAACTTTTACTTTGCACTCGTAACTACCGGGTTAAGTTTGTGTGCCTTTTGAGCAGTGCTTATCGGTTTTCGGAGCGTTTGTATAGTGCCTGGTGCTTTTTTTTCCTAAAATGGAGCAAGTTGTTCCAGAAACGTGTAATCGTAGGAGGCGTCCTACTACTTTAAATGACAAACAAATGTACAATTTGTTGCTAAAACAGTGGAGGTTAGTGTTGTAACAGTAAAAAGAACTTTAGAGGAGTTTCGGGATACTAAAACTTTCGCGTAGAGTCGAAATGATCTTAAAACTATCCGAAAATATCGGGAAGCAGGTCGAGTAATTTTTTATACCGATGAAATTTGGGTAAATGCCGGTAACCAGATGTCTCCAAGTCTATAAAACACCTTTACTTAAAAAAATTGTTCTTTTCAGAACCACCACTTCTTCTAAAAAAGAATTCCGACGGCGCAAACGTTAATTTACAAACGCAAAGAATATTACGTAAATACACATCCGGTAAATCAACGCACCTGTCAAGTGTTTGTTTACGCTCTAACTCAATGCTCAACAAATAGAGTTTAGTGTACAGACTGCTGACTGCCAATATACATTGTATTCCTCTCTGTTCCTCCTAGTGCCCACTGTTTCTCGCACCGTGCACCTCCCACCAGCAAGGTTAAATCAGTCAAGCTGTACTCCCTGTACTATACCATAACTCTCACATATTATTAAATTGGTGGCTATTTTCTACAATCTAATAACTAATAGACTTATATTTGTATTTCAGCTGCCTAATCACTTAGTACACTTATATAATAAAAGGCTAAGAAAAATGCATTTAAAAAAACTTATGCGGTAGCCCCTGAAATCAAAACAATTGGAGGATATTTTCTATAATGTAATAGAAAATTTTTTAGTACCACTAAGTTTGCACGCAGTCGGCAACATTTTTTTTAAGTTGCATGCTGTAGTGTTTCTTAAACAGTCTGGTACAGAATTTTATTGATATTTCAGCTACCTAAATATTTAGTAGCTACATCATAAAATTTTTAAGAAAAATGCGGTTAACTGATGTGGTAGTCCATGAAAGCAAAACAACAAAAGTTTGGTATTGCCACCAGCCAAAATTTCACATTACCTATGTTAGACATTCGCTGAGTGTAAAATTGATAGCTACAACAAAAATATTAAGTTTTGGAAGCAATTTCTATAATTAAAAATAATAACATTTTTCAATAAACGCACCATTTACTAGATATGTACCCGCTACCCACTTAATATTAAAGCAGATCTAAAGTTGCATTAAATGTTAATTATTTTTTAAATTTCTAAAAACTGCAGAGTATAATGCCACCACAGTGTTTTACACACATGGTATAATTTTCATAAAGGGATTACCTAGAATTGGTACAAATAATCAAACACCCTGTATATATAAAAACTAGTACAGCAAAAAAAAACACTATGGAAGTGCCAGTTTTGAAATTATTTTTAACTCTATTTCAAGATAATTTAAAACATATTTCACAAAGAAAACATGTTTAAATCACATTATCTTTATCATTTAAAACTAAAAACAAGTTGGTAAAAATTTATCTTTAAAACATAACCCTGAAAAAACCATCTGGAAGTGCAAATTGCAAATCAACAACTTACCCGTCTCGTTTCATTTTTCTGGTAATTTCATCAACTCTCCTCTTTGTCTCAATAAATATTATGGTTTTATTCTCCTTTTCAGACATAATCTCTTTCAGGAGGGTGCTCAACTTGGCTTCCTTCTCGTACTCTTGGCAAACGTCGATAATTTGCAAAATGTTGTGATTGGCAGACAACTGCAACGACCCAACGTTAATCTGAATATAATCCTTAAGAAACTCTGCAGCCAAGGACTGCACTTCTCGGGGCCAAGTCGCCGACCACATAAGTGTCTGTCGGTCTGGCCGGATTTGCTCAATTATTTTACGAATTTGGGGCTCGAATCCCATGTCGAGCATTCGATCCGCTTCGTCTAACACCAGGTATGTACACCTTCGCAAATTTGTTCGATTGCTTTCTAAGAAATCAATCAGCCGGCCAGGAGTTGCAATAACAATTTCAACCCCGTCCATGAGATCGTTTGCTTGAGGCCCTTTCGGGGCTCCTCCGAATATGCAAGTGTTCCGAATACGTGACGAATGCCCAAAATCAGTGGCCACTTGCTGGATTTGTTGTGCAAGCTCTCGTGTAGGGGCGAGAACAAGCGCTATCGGGCCATCCCCTTTTAATAATCGGGCCTGGTGGTTTATGTGAACAATTGCAGGTAAAATGTACGACAATGTCTTCCCAGAACCGGTTGAGGCGATTCCTACCATGTCACGGCCAGAGAGGGCAATGGGCCAGCCTTGAGACTGAATTGGGGTCGGGGCTTTAAAACCCATCTTGCGGACTTCCGAATTCACATAGTCAGGAAAGTTTGCTTCCTCGAAGGTTAATACTGGATTCGGTATAGCTTTACCTTTTAATGAAATTTCCTTATTTCTACGCCACTCTTCCACATCATAAATTGGACGATTTGCTACAATGGGGCTCGGAATGTAGAAGTCTTTCTTCAATGGCTCAAGACGGTTCAAGTCCCAACGAGGCTTTCGCAAGTTTGACCCGGCTGCATTGCGACGAGCTCCTCCACCGTAACCACCACGATCGCGGCTCCGTGATCGCCTATGGTCACGGCTTCTCGAACTAAATGTCATTACAAGCGGACAATGAGAGCGAAAAAGACTCAATTAAATGTAAAGTTGAACTCACCGTCTACCAGGTCGTCCGCGCATAATTACTGGAAGCTTGTATGGAACTTGCACACAAATTTCACCGCAAATTTAGAAGTCGGTTACTTCTGTAACATTGTGTTACGCAGTTGTCTTTAATAATGCTCAATGTGCGTTAAATAGTAAAAGCGCGATCGAAAAATTGTACTAATACACTTTCGGTTTGTACAAAAATGGTAAACAAAAGTGCATTCAACTTGACAAGTAGAACGACTATCGATTTGTGGGAGGGGTTTCGTAGCTGCTACGTAACAAGGTCGCCGTAGCTAACACGATGATTATCGAACCTTTCCGATTATATGACGAAATTTAAAATTATCAGTAAATCAGCAGTGGCGTGTTAAAAAATAGTGGTGCTGTGAAGGGGATGTAGAATTAAGAAACCATCACAGGTCGCAGATGCAAAAGTTATAATTTTGTCAGCGAGGTATTCTGTCTAGTAAATCTTCTTTGGAATAGAAGTGTTTACACTTCCCGTCGTTCGGAGCCCACGTTAAGCTGTAGGTCCTCTATGTTGGTGATACTTTAAACGCGCGACACAGACATAGGAAAGAAGATCGCGACATGTTGTAAGAAACAAAGTACTCAAAGAAGAGGTAAAATGCATTTTATGTGCTACAATAACATAATTCTTTTGTTATCGCTTGGTCTTGAACCTCGATCACACACCATTTCCTGAAATTTTATGAGTTGTATAACCCCTCTTCGTAAATTTTAAGTGGTAATTTTAAGTGATAAATTAAGGTTTGCTTCTACTTTATAACATTGTGAATATCTGAAGTTTAAAAAGATGAAAAAAAACATATTGATAATGAATTTGATTTGATATCCTAGCCAATACCGTATGACGGCAATGATTGTTATGACAAAAGTCGATTGAAAGCGAAATTTCAGCTTTAACCCCCTCCAATTGTATATGGATATTCAATACATTCAACCATAGAGAAAGTATCCTTAATATACAAGGTTGTTTAACAGTATGGTACACTGCAAATATCTCTACTACGGCTACCTCGATTTCGGCAAAATACATATTCTACGTAAAAGTTTAGATATATGGTGGATACAATGAAGGTACTGGCGGTTTAAACAACTTGGATTTAGCCAGAAATGATATCCACTTTTTTATTTTAAATGGAATACCCTGTATATTTTTTGAGATATCGATAGGACTCCTTTTTGCAAGCTCATTGATATAGGGCCTGATGCCTTTATTTTTAATGATTCTAAAGATGTTGAACAAAACACTTAACAATAACGCTTCGTAATTTGTTATATTACCTAGCAATACAAACAAATAGAAAAACATAAATATCATCACTCGAGAAGATGTTCAAAATGACCACCTTTCGCTTCTTGGCAATAACCAAGTCTTACGTACATTAACAAGATGCTCTGCAGGAATTATACTTATTTATTTATATTTCACTACCAATTCCGGGTCTCTTCTTTCAAATTATTTGGTCGCTTCTGCGCCTTCTGTTGGATAAGAAGTAAAGCCGTAGGTCCCGTGCCACTACGATGTGTGACACGTTAAAAATCACTACTGGAGTTGGAATTACCCCAGATAGGCAAAATTCTTAGTTAGAGGGTGCAATGGGCCAAATGTGGCCTAAGTGCATACAGATGCTTGGAAAACCACGTCCTAGATCTCGCTCTTTCAAAAACAATACAATACAATATCTCTATTTCTGTCTGTCTGTCTCTCTCTCTCTCTCTGTCCCTCTCTCTCTCCCCTCTCTCTCCCCCTCTCCCCCTCTATCTGTTTCTTTATCTCTCCCCTCTCCCCCTCTCTTTCTTTCTCTCCTTTACCCCTCCGATACCGTTACTTCATCAAAAAAAACATTCCGCTATACCGATACCTTGATACTTTTTTCGGAAAATATTGTTAAATGTAGATTTTTGGATGGTGAGTTACCTCACGTGTACTTACACCACATAGGGGGGGGGGCTACTGTACTGCCTCCCCACCAGCTCCCCAATTTGGGCATCACCTAAGCCATGCAATCCTCTGGATGTACTTGAGGATATTCGCAACTGGGGTTTTGCTGATTTCGGCCATATCAGCCCAAAAGTCTCCCAACATGGATTCTCTGATTGTTGCGAGAGTTGGACAGTGACCGTGGACGTGTTCTGCCGTCTCGTTATCCCCGTTGCATCCTCGCCAGTTTGGGCTATCCTCCAGTCCCATCCTGTGCATGCGTTGTTTTAGGGCGCAGGGTCCAGATAAGATACCTACAACTAGTCGCGGGTTCTTTCGGAACAATTGCACACAAAATTTGGTTGTCTTTGGAGAGGGTGTAGTAAAAGCAACCCTTACATAACGACAACTTTCAGTGTTTACCATGTTCGTGTGACGTTTTTTAGGGTTTCTTTGTACAGCATAAAGCTTAATGTCCTTAGGGATATAGGAATAACGGGTTCTGGTTCCCAAATAGGTTGTTTGGAGACCAGTCTCGAAATTTCATCAGCCTCCTCAATCCATAGTTTCCATCATGTCCTTTCACTCATATAAGAGAAATTACATTATCTTTCGAGATATTGTCGAGAGCTTCACCGCACTGCAGTACCACTTCTGAGGTAATTTTGCAACTACCCAGGGCTAGTAAAGCGGCTCTGCTGTCAACGTTGATAGACCCCGGCACCCGTTCCATGCCTTGGTTTAGATCCGTCGATAAAGATGGATATGTCTGTATACTGGGTTGGCTCACCATTGGAATAAACACTGAAGTGTCTATTGATGGCATATTGTGGAGGGAGGTAGTCCATTGCGTCTAGAAGACGGATCTTGACGACTGCCTCGTCCCGGATGCGGATATATCTGCCTCTCCTGCCTGCTGTACCACAGACCCTTATGGCGCAGCCTCAAAACCGTCCTCACAGCTACTTCCTCCACAAAAAGGTCGAGTGGTGGAAGGCATAAGATCACCTCTATGGCGGCCATACCGATACGTTATCAAAAAAAGTACCGCAATGCCGATACTCGATACTTTTTTCGGAAAATATCGCAATACCGATAATCGATACTTGAAAAAGTTTACCTTTAGCGATACTTTTCCGTTGGGGAATTAAATATTAAATTTTGTGGTTTGGGGTGGAGTTAAACACATTTTTCGTAACGGCGTGTTTAAAAGACATTTGTTAAAGATTAAAATATTTCAAGAGTCTTAGCAATAACACAAAGTAATGAGTATTGTTAATCCTCTTAATGTGAAAAGGATAAACAACTTAACATATAGCCTCTGCAGGATTTTACGTTTTACCCAATATTTACATTCCTACATAATATCTAGGGTTTACAGGTTTAGGAACTGGAATTAATTATTTATTTTTATTTTCTAGAATGTTCCAGCAAAAGCACCATGATACCGATACTCGATATTTTTTTTAAATGTATCGCAATACAATAATCGATACCTACTCGAAAACTGTCGCGATACTTCAGACCACTGGAAGCTCCATATCAAAAATTTTGTGGCAAAATACGATCTCGAAGTAGAGATATTTGCATTGTTCTGTCCTTTTGCCCAACCCTGTATAGAAAGAAACAACATTCTTGTTATATCACAACAGTTTTATTAGTGCAAAATGAAATATAAAACAAAGTCAATTTTTCTCTTCGGGGGGGAGGGGGCAACATACCTAGCCTATATTACGGCGCTCATGCGCAATATATGCAATGAAAATTTACGAAAAATGAATGTCTTATTAGGTAACAATAAAAATAAATAAATAATAAGAGAAAACATACAAATATGAATATTTCTAGTCTTAGTGATCATGGTATAGAAGTTACTCATAGTGAAAAAAGCTTTAGCAAATTTGTGAAGCGCTAGAGCTCATTACCATTTACCCCAGAATTTTACTTATTGCCCAACTCTACCCACCAGCTAGAAAAAAGCGTAGCGCCGCCACTGAATGTTAGATTGGAAACTGATTTTTAGAAACCAATTTACTGCATTATGTATACATTTTCGTTAAAAACCGGAGGTTAGTTAAATATATAGTAGTTAATTCAATTTTATACTTGATATATTAACAATTTGTTGTAACAGTTCGTACTTTTCCATTTTACATAACCTCAAATTTAATGTAACCGCCTTTTAAGTTTTGACACTTGTGGAGTTTTAAGTTTGAAATATATTTTTCTAAAGAAACTCATAATAATGAACTATTTAAATACTTTAAAAGAACTGAGTGTTTATGTAGATCAAGGAATTGCAAAATTAATAGAAGAATTAGATACAGTTTCAAACAGTAGCGAATGTGGTACCTTAAGCCTGCAACAATACTATGATAAATTAAATGGCCTTCATAAAGAAATGAGAACATTAATCGAAACTACACGCATGAGTATACTACAAGAGAAAAAACTGCAAAAGAAAAGGAAGGCAATTATAAATGCAGCCTCGGAATATGTTTCAGAAATAGAAAACAGTTGCGGAATTTCTATTACTACCGAGCAAGAGCAGGTTGCAAATGAATGGATTGAAGATGTGTCTGTGGGATTTAATAATAGTAAAAATAAATCCATAGTTTTAGATCAGAGTTGTGATAACGAAGATATTGATGCTTTACTAAACAAATCGCTTCCAAAACTGTTGCCACTGTAAGATTAAGAAGTTAGATTGACACACAGTTTGTTAGCTGGATCTACTGTAGACTGTAAGATTGCAAATGATACTTAATATCTGAATTATTGCATGTATACTGTTTTAGTGTGATACACATTTATCAGTAATGTTTTGTCATCCATGTGTTTTATGGTATTAAAGGAGAAAATAAATTTTGGAATAGTATGAATAATAAATAATGTGGTTTTATTTGATTGCTATTAACCTGCAACTTTATTTAATATTAATTTAGAACTAGCACTGAATGCCTTATTTTGGTTTACTGAACACTAATATAAGTCGCCATTACGCTCTCAATACATAACAGGTTTTATTTCATTTATATCTAAGTACAAAAAGAAGAAAAAAAGTGTTAAAAGCAACACTGTATATAAAAGCTAGGCAAAAAATTGTGAATAACAAATTGCTTTATAAATAAATAATACTTAACACTATTAAAACAATTACATATTAATATTTACATACATTATTATATTATTTAATCACATCTCGGAACAACTTAAATTTTTAAACTAAAGAGGACAATGAAGCACATGTAAAATTATATCACAAAAGAAAATTATTCTGAAGGTATAGAAATATGTCTGCTTATCACTTGCATCAGTAAAAGAAATTAAAACATATTCTTGTTTTGATATTTAAGTTCATATTCATTTTAGAAAAAATTGTCACTATGTAAAAGTTACATAGTTAAATATTTAGTCCAAAATTTATAACAGCACTAAAAGTTTTCATTTAACAAATTGTTCCAGAACTGTTTTAAAAAAATTCTACATTCCTGATCAAATTATTTTGCAAATGATACAACATGGGAAAGTGTAAAACTGTAA
The DNA here is from genome assembly GCA_014611495.1 of Limonius californicus. Lineage (NCBI taxonomy): Eukaryota > Metazoa > Arthropoda > Insecta > Coleoptera > Elateridae > Limonius > Limonius californicus. The sequence goes on along the minus strand of JABXWE010009542.1, from coordinate 20,096 downwards.
GAAAAACAATACGTTTAATTAGAACAAATATATATGTTGCTTTAGATTTGATACATACGCTTTTTACCACGCAAAATAAAATTGTGAATATCGGCTTCCTCATTATTTTAGAGTAAGAGTAAATAGAAATTCACCAGCATTCAAATTACTGTTTCAAATATTACCACAATTTTTCAGTCATAAATTACCTAAATTAATAGTGGATTTAAGTGGCTGTGGTATGTAAAAACAGTCGATTTCTATGCCAATAATTGTTTTTAACTGTTGCCTTTGACAACAGTAGTGATTTTCTACGTTCAATTGTTTTTAATATTTAACTGCGATTGTTGTCACTAAAAACAGTTGTTTTTTATGCCAATAATTGTTTTTAACTGTTAACTTTGACAACAATAGCAATTTTCTACGCTCACAATAGTTTTTAATAATTAACTGCAAGTTTCACAACTAAAATCAGTTGTATCTGTACCAATAATTGCTTTTAACTGTTAACTTTGATAACAATAGCTATTTTCTATGCCCACAATAGTTTTTAACAGTTAGCTGTGACCTTGACAACTAAAACCAGTTATATTTGTGCCAATAATTGTTTTTTACTATTAACTTTGACAACAATAATGATTTTCGACGCTCAATTGTTTTTAATCTTTAACTGTTACTGTTGCCACTAAAAACAGTTGTTTTCTATGCCAATAATTGTTTTTAACTGTTAACTTTGACAACAATAGCGATTTTCTACGCTCAATTGTTTTTAATATTTAACTGCGATTGTTGTCACTAAAAACAGTTGTTTTTTATGCCAATAATTGTTTTTAACTGTTAACTTTGACAACAATAGCAATTTTCTACGCTCACAATAGTTTTTAATAATTAACTGCAAGTTTCACAACTAAAATCAGTTGTATCTGTACCAATAATTGCTTTTAACTGTTAACTTTGATAACAATAGCTATTTTCTATGCCCACAATAGTTTTTAACAGTTAGCTGTGACCTTGACAACTAAAACCAGTTATATTTGTGCCAATAATTGTTTTTTACTATTAACTTTGACAACAATAATGATTTTCGACGCTCAATTGTTTTTAATCTTTAACTGTTACTGTTGCCACTAAAAACAGTTGTTTTCTATGCCAATAATTGTTTTTAACTGTTAACTTTGACAACAATAGCGATTTTCTACGCTCAATTGTTTTTAATATTTAACTGCGATTGTTGTCACTAAAAACAGTTGTTTTTTATGCCAATAATTGTTTTTAACTGTTAACTTTGACAACAATAGCAATTTTCTACGCTCACAATAGTTTTTAATAATTAACTGCAAGTTTCACAACTAAAATCAGTTGTATCTGTGCCAATAATTGCTTTTAACTGTTAACTTTGATAACAATAGCTATTTTCTATGCTCACAATAGTTTTTAACAGTTAGCTGTGACCTTGACAACTAAAAACAGTTATATTTGTGCCAATAATTGTTTTTTACTATTAACTTTGACAACAATAATGATTTTCGACGCTCAATTGTTTTTAATCTTTAACTGTTACTGTTGTCACTAAAAACAGTTGTTTTCTATGCCAATAATTGTTTTTAACTGTTAACTTTGACAACAATGGCCATTTTCTATGCTCAGAATTGTTTTTGATGGTTAATTGTGACTTTGACAACTAAAAACTGTTTTATTTGTGCCAATAATTGTTTTAACTGTTACCTTTGACAACAATAGTGATTTTCTACGCTCAATTGTTTTTAATATTTAACTGCGACTGTTGTCACTAAAACCAGTTGTTTTCTATGCCAATAACTGTTTCTCACTGTTAACTTTAACCATTAAATACTGTTGTATTTGTGCCAAAAGTTGTTTTTAACTGTTAACTTTGACAACAATGGCCATTTTCTATGCTCAGAATTGTTTTTGATAGTTAACTGTGACTTTGACAACTAAAAACTGTGCCAAATTGTGCCAATAATTGTTTTAAGTGCTACTTTTGACAACAATAGTGATTTTCTACACTCAATTGTTTTTAATATTTAACTGCGACTGTTGTCACTAAAACCAGTTGTTTTCTATGCCAATAACTGTTTTTAACTGTTAAATTTGACAATAATTGTCATTTTCTACGCTCGGCATTGTTTTTAATAATTAACTGTGACTTTGAAAACTAAAAACAGTTGATTTCTGTGTCAATAATTGTTTTTAATTATTAACTTTGGCAACAATAGTCACTATCTACAGTCCCAATTGTTTTTAATAGTTAAGTGTGACTTTGACAACTAAAAACAGTTCTTTTCTATGCCAATAATTGTTTTTAACTGTTAAATTTGACAACAATTGTCATTTTCTACGCTCACAATAGTTTTTAACAGTTAGCTGTCTTTGACAACTAAAAACAGTTTTTGTGACAATATTTATTTTTAATTGTTAACTTTGACAACAATTGTCATTTTCTACGCTCAGAATTACTTCTAATAGTTAACTGTCATTTTGATAACTAAAAACTGTTTTTGTGACAATAATTGTTTTTAATTGTTTACTTTGACAACAATTATCATTTTCTATGCTCAGAATTGTTTTTAATAGTTAACTGTGACTTTGAAAACTAGAAACAGTTGTTTCTGTAACAATAATAGCTTTAACTGTTACTGTTGCCACTAAAAACAGTTGCTTTCTATGCCAATAATTGGTTTTAATAGTTAACTGTGATTTTGGCCACTAAAAGCAGTTGTTTTCTAGGCCAATACGTGTTTTTAATTGGTAAGTTTGACAACCAAAATCAACACTTATTAATTGCCTTCGATGATCAAAATCATAGATTTAATAACTACAAACAGTAGTCACTGTTATTAATTGTTAACTATGACATTTATGCCACGAATTATTCCTAATTGTTAACTTTGACCATGAATATCAGATGTTTTCTAAGCTAATCATGATTTCTAATTAACTTTGACTATGACAATCTAAAAACAATCATTGTCTATAACAAGAAGTGTAAGATATAGGAGGTGTTATTAACTCTAGTAAATTTAGAACTAATTTTCTGAATTTAATAAGAATTGAAACAGTAAATCATAGATTAGATGCAAGTTTTAATTAGCTATTTACTATTTTGCTACAAAATAATTATGGGAGGCAATACTCACACAGTTTAATTTTGCATGGCAAAATACTATCTTAAATTCGCATATGTAGTATATCAAGACCAACTACCTTTAATAGTTTAGATTAACAAATTTGACTTATTTTATAGAGCAGTTTATTATTTTCAAATTACGCTCAATTTATTTTTTGTATTTATCTTTGATTGCAGTTCAGTAATTTTAAATAATTACATCTTGTTTATATTAATATTACGAGTACATTAATGTCTTTAAATATTAAACTATTATTTCGTTAGCTAATGCTTTTATATTTAAAAACAGATTTCATGTATTTCAGAAGAAGTGTGCGCTGGTCTTCTTATTTCATTTATCAGGAATTTATTACGCTACTATAGTATTGTTATAAATTTATAATTTTTGGCAAGAGGTCTTTGGATTGGTGCCATGGCCATTCGTATTAAAAAAATATCAATTTTCTAGTTGTAGGTAGTGATCTTAAAATACTACATCTGTTACAATTTAGAAAATCTAAAAATTTGTTATCAGTATCAAACTTAAACTGGTCTCTCTTAGCTTATAGCATGTGCATTCGCTGCGATAGTTTATGAGTAAATATGAAATATTTCCAACACTGTCTCTGTGTAAGATGTAGACTAGTGGATCCCAAATATTGCATAGAAGCTCCAAAGCTATTATCACTTTAATGTACATTATTATCGTTTGCATACTTGCTTATTATTTAAAAATATATTTATGGCACTCGTTAAGTATAAAAAATAATAAACAAATTAAATTACGAATATGGAAAATACTAAATCACAATGCAGTAAAACATTTACACATACATACAGCTACTGGGTACAAAATCGAGAAGTATTTTTATTCTTACACCTAATAAATTTGATAAATTAATATTTTAATACTGTTATCCGTTGCTGCACTGGTGACTATCATAACCAATAGTAGCATGCATTTTGTACTTAATTTTTCATAAAGCAGCCAAGAACAACATCAAATAGTCACACAAACATAAAAAACAATTTGTTTAATATAACAATCTCAACAGCAACGTTAATGAAACCAGCAACACTTTTGTGTTCCTTAATAATAACTTGAATAGTGGTGATAAGGTGATGGAGTTGGAGAACTAGTGTGAGATCTGGTTGTTAAAGCTGTCGGATGATAAGGTGTGGGAGAAACAGAATAACTACCATAAGGTATTGGTGAAACTGACCCACTCCCTGCACCTGTTGGCAATATACGGGCTTCTGTGAGAAGTCTGCCTTGTTCTAGCAACCTAGGTTGGTCTGTAATCAATCGAGGCTCATCTGAAATCAGCCTACTTTGTTCAGCAGAAAGTAGATGATTTGTAGATAGCTGTTCGTTTGACAGTAAACGGTTTGTACTATGATCAGAAAGAATCCGATTTCCTGTTTCAGAAACAGACAGCAGCCTCGAGTTACCACTCAGGTGCCTGTTTGTTGAAAGTTCTGAACTTAGCAGGCGTGTTTGGTCAGAACTTAATAACCGAGTTTGATCCAAGGTCAGTCTGTTATGATCAGTTAAAATTCTGTTTGTTTGAATACTGTGTTCACTTAACAATCTCGAATTCCCCAACTGGTGTACATGTAATGGATTAGATCTTAAACTGAGATCAACACTGTGTCTGCCAGGAGAAGTTAAATCGAGTGAAACAACCCGCAATACGTCACTATGAGTGTAAGAAGGTAGAGGAGGGCTGTAGTTCAAACGGAGATCAACACTTGGCCTTTCAACATCCGGGTAAAGGTGGTGGTACCTGTTTAAATTCTGAACGCTAGTGGAAGTATGATAATTATGGTAACTACGAGCTGACATGTCTAATCCTTGTAACTCGGTGGAGTTCAAAACCAGAGGTTCAAAATTGCGATCAAGTCGAAACTCTGACTCAGCCAAATTGTTTCTGGTCTCCATGCCCTCTATAGGATCGTAACTTTTGATTCTGAAGTCAGCGTCAACTGCTCCCTCATAACTTCTGCTTCGCAATGCATCATTGGTGATGTCGTACCCTTTGGAGCGAAGGTTGAGATCAATCTCAAACTGCTTGTTTCGAATGTCAGCTGACAATGACTCTGCATCGTGATATTTTGTTCTAAGTGATGCTCCCAAATCTGAGTTTTTATGCTTTACATCGTCCCCGTCAATTTCAAAGTCTTTGCTGCACATGTTTGAGTCAAAGTTTTCCACTTGGTCTCGATCGGAGGATTCTGATGGTAAATCTGCAATGAAAAACGTTAATTAATAACAGAAAATTCTCATTTAATATCTATTGGAGCTTTATACAAATCCCTGGATGCACTGATTGCTAAATATTGTTAGAAAATTAATGTTCTGAGGATTCTAGAGATTTTTAACAAAAATAAGGAAGAGAACCTAGCATAAGGACACTATGGATAGGAAACAAAGAAGAGAGCATGCAACCCCACAGATTTCTGCTAGAGAAAACAAATGATAATTATAAATAATAGTTAAAATAACTAATGGACTTGGATCTCACAAAACCAATTTTAAATATACCACCACGTAACAGCAGTAGTAGTTATTCCAGGCAAGATGAACATATATAAGATCTATTGTAACTTACTAGCTTTTTATCTAGTAGTAGTTACCACCTGGAGCAAAAAAGTGGATTCGCAGCTTTTTGTTTGCAAACACTATTACCATTTGTTTTTTTTTTACGTTTATTGTGCAATCTGTTAAAAACTAACAATAAGCACAGTTGATGAATGATAACATGACATGTGAGGGAAGTCCTCCCTTGAGTACAATCCTGTATGAATGATTAAAGTGCTGTTATCTAATTATTTACATTAATATGTAAAAACTTAAAAACTTAATTTTTATATGGTAAGTCTAGTGGCGTTGTAATTTTTAGCCGTCTGCACCTTTTCCACTTGTATTTCAGAATTTGTAATTTTAATTTCAGAAAGCGTCATTTGTATTTCAGTTTTGTCAATTTGATTTCAGAAAGCGTCATTTGTATTTCAGTTTTGTCAATTTGATTTCAGAAAGCGTCATTTGTATTTCAGTTTTGTCAATTTGATTTCAGAAAGGGTCATTTGTATTTCAATTTAATCATTTTTAAATTAGAAATCGTCATTTGTATTTTCGAAATCGTCAAATGTATTTCAGAAACGCTCAAACGCTCACTTGTTTACTTTGTTGTCATGGAAAATATTTTGTTTGTTTATTATTGAGAGTTTATTGTAAAAGTTGAGTGAATTCAGTGTACTGTCTGAATATAATTTATCTTTTTGGCAAATGGAACTAAAAGATAATTGTGCAATATGTCGAATGTCAATGTTAAGAAAACCTGTATTAAGATTGCAACCATGCGGACATCTTTTCCACGAAGGCTGCGTTAAATTTATATTTGTTGAAGCAGAAGACAATGTGGAAGAAAAAACCTGCCCGATATGCAGAACACTTGTTATTGACAGAGTTGAAGTAAGTAGAAAAAATTATAAAAAGTACACCACAAGAGATAGGGAAATGATAGTCATTTCTGCAAACCGGGGAGAAGATTGGGTAGCACTAGGCAGACAATTAAATATAGGTTATAAAACTGCCTATCATTGGGTTCGCTCAGGCAACGAAAATAGACAACGAAAAGGAGGAAATAAACCAAAAATATTAAATGACCAACAAGTCGATGAAATAATTGAATGGATAGAAGAAGATTCAAGCCTTACCCTAGTGCAAATTAAGGAAAAAATCGCTCGACACTTTAATCTACATGTTTGTGTTTCAACTGTGGGTAATTATCTTGATGGCAGAATGTTTACACTGAAACAGGTACATTACGAACCGGTAACAATGAATTCACAAGAGAATAAAATAAAAATAGCGGAATATGTCCAAACCTTAAATCAACTTATTGCACAAGGAAAACAAATTGCTTGGATTGACGAAACAAATTTTAATTTGTTTTGCAGACGAAAACATGGTCGTGCAAGAATTGGAAATCGTGCTGTACAACTTCGACCAGCGTCAAAAGGACCTAATATTCACTTAATCGGTGCTATATCTGCTGCAGGAGTTTTAGGAATAGATCGCAGAAGAGGTTCTTTTACAGCTCAATCTGCCAACGAATGGGTTGTGTCATTATTTCAACGGTGGCAGGACATGGGTAATCAGTTGGGTGATTTAGTCATAGTAGCTGATAACGCCCCTTGTCATGCTTCTCTTGAAAATGCAATAGAAGGAACTCAAGTTACTTTATTAAAATTAGCACCGTATTCCCCCATGCTAAATCCAATGGAAATAATTTGGAATAAAATTAAAGCATCGGTCAAACGACATCTTAGAGTTCCTGATGTGGTCCGCCCTGGAGTTGGAGAACAACGGCTGGTTCATTTAGAAAATCTCGTGGATCAAGCAAAAAATACGATTGTTGGTGGAGATTGTGCAAGAGCAGCACAGCATACTACAATTCATCATGTGGCTGCTTTAGGAATGGAAGATATGCCTGTTGGACGCTAAATTTTCATGTATTATTTCATTCTTCTTCGTATTATGTATTTCGTTCTTTATATTTTCTTAAATAAATATGTGTTAAAAATGTGTTTTGTTAAATATGTATTGTGTTATCAAGTTCTTGTTATTGTTTATACGGAATACTTACATAGTATTATGTATATACCTATTGTAATACAAATAAGTATAAGTATGGACTCACTCTTTCTGACATGATCATTATCAACTTTCGTACATGAGTACAGTTTGAAAAATATAAATTACCCTTTCTGAAATACAAATCACTTTTTCTGAAATACAATTGACGCTTTCTGAAGTTAAAATGATGGAACTGAAATACAAATGACGCTTTCTGAAATCGAATTGGCGGATCTGAAATATAAATGACGTTTTCTGAAATTAAAATTACAAAACTGAAATACAAATGACTTCTAAAATTCATTTGATCAATTTGAAATACAATTGACGACTTCTGAAATACAAGTGGAAAAGGTGTAGTTTGTTCACTGTTATCCAAAAGATTTAATGCTAGTGGATTAGGGTGCATTTCTAGTCGTCGTAGGTAAGTTTCACTGCACTTCACAATCACCTCACTGACTGTCGGCACTGCAAGATCGCTGTAGATGTCTTTGTTGGTTACGAAGAATGGGGCGTCCGTTATAGTCCAAAGTGTCTTTGACTGAAACCTCTCTATGATAGCAGTGTTGAAGTTGGATGCTGTTCCCCAAAGTTGTAACCCGTAAGTCCAAACCGGTTTGAAGATTACATTGTACACTAATAATTTATTACGGAGTGACAATTGTGACTTTCTCCCGATGAGCCAATAGTGTTTTTGGAATTTTGACCCTAGCTGCTTACGTTTATTCCATATATGTGCCTTCCAAGTGAGTCTTCGGTCAAGATGAATGCCTAAATATTTAACGCTATCTGTTGTCGGTACTATTTTATTATGCAATGTTACTGGTGGCGATTCCCCGTGGCATTTTGTGAATACTATATGGTTAGATTTCGCTTCATTGATCTTGATGCGCCATTTTTTCGCCCATTGTTCTATTTTATTTAGGTTGCGTTGCAAAAGCGTGGCTGCTATGATGGGACATTTGTTCTTGGCCAGAACAGCAGTGTCGTCTGCGAATGTGGAGGTAGTTACATTAGCGTTCGATGGTAGGTCTGCTGTGAACAACAGGTATAAAATGGGTCCAAGAACACTCCCTTGGGGGACCCCCGATGTTATTGGGTACAATTTTGTAACTTCTGTTTCGTATCTTACTCTAAAGTGTAACTGCGCAATAACTCTTTTCTTCAAAGGTTTGGTTTACGGTGTCCACAACACGATGAACCTGTTCAATGGTCGAGTGATGCCTTCGAAAGCCAAATTGGTGGTCCAGGATCAGATTTTTTGCGGATATAATAGCGACTAGTCTCTTTGCTAATATTTTTTCCATAATTTTTGACATTATCGGCAGTAAACTAATTGGGCGATATGAGGTGGGATCATTTGGTAGCTTGCCTGGTTTATGGATGAGTATTATCTCAGCCACTTTCCACTGGGCTGGGAAGTGTTTTAGCCGTAAGACAGCATTAAACAGGTATGTTAGCATATTTATGCCTTTGTGTGATAATTCTTTCATTATCTGTCCCGTGATTAAGTCAAAACCCGGTGACTTTTTCGGATTTAAATCATTATTAATAATGTTCTTAACTTCTTTCGATGTTGCTTTCTTTATCGGTCCGCTGGGCTGTTGTGTAATTTGAAGGAATGCAAGGATATGTTCATCTTCTCTTTCATCTGATGTTAATAGTGGTTGGAACACTTTTTCCAGATGCTTAGCGAATGTTTCTGCCTTTTCCTTGTCTGTTTTAGCCCAACTTCTATCTGCTTTCCTGATGGGTGGTATTTGTTGTTTTGGTTGTTTCAATTTGTTTGTCGCCTTCCACAAGGCGTAATCTGAGTTCGCGTTTGGTGTTAGGTTTTCTAAATACTCTTGAAAGGAGTTGTTCTTTAGTTCAGCTAAGTATTCCTTTAACTGTCTCGCCGATCGATTGTAGTTTGTCTTATCTGTAGGATGTTTAGTATTTTGGTAGATCTTACGTAAGCGTCTTTTTTCTGCAATTTTTCTTTTCTTTTGCTTTTGTATTGTGGTTTGTATTGTGGTCGGTGTTGCTTCCCAAGCAGCTTCTTGGATCAGGGTAGTAAAACTCTGTAGTTGTAGTTCCAGGTCATTGGGCATCTTTAAAGGTATTCGAAGGTTTATTTTTCCATCAATTATTTCCCTGAAGATGTTCCAATCGGTTTTGTGATTATACAGCCTTGCTGGTTTTTATTTTTCTTGTATACTGGAGTAAATAGTGGCTATTACTGGCGAATGATCTGATCCGATATCATCATTTGGTTCAATGGTTAAATATCCAGGGGCAAAACCTTTTGTGACAAAGAAGTCCAAGCAGTCGAGGATCTTCCCTGGATCGGTTGGCCAATAAGTTGGTTTGTAGGTTGATAGATGTCCCAAATTTGATTCTTGCATCACCTGATAGAGCATTCTTCCTCTTCCTTCCATTTGTAACGTGCGACTCGTTACGCCTAGTTGTTTTATATTAAATTTTCAAGATAGCATTTCGGATTGCATACTTTATGCTTTTGGTTAATTCAATTTTGGCCTTGTTTGAATTTCGTTTCATCCATTCGTATATTTCCGGTTTAGGAAATGGCGATTTGATATTTCTGTGGGGCATTCATTATTTTTGAGTTCTCATAGAAAGTGGACGTCCTCTTGGATTTTTTTTAGAAGTCGTTCTTGGGATTGGAAAGTTTCCCAATTTAATTTTCAAGACCGCAATTATGGAATTTTAGATATTGATAATAGTGAGACGAATTCCAGGGAGTTATCCCGACTTTTGCGCTAATCTCTTAGAGAAAGTTCTTTTCGCCAGTTTTTACATGTTTTGGTAAGCATGGAAAAATCGAAATCCTATTGTTTTATTTCTAAGTCATTTGAGTTTATGCGGCCGAAGTTATCTATCGTTAATTAAAATAAAGGAGACCCTGGAAATATTTCGACGCGATTGGAGTTTATCTTCCGCATGCAGAATGCAGCTGATGCAGCGCAGTTCGAACTATCAGCGGCGTTAATGAGCATTGCAGGTGTGTCTGTTCCGATTATATTTAATTGTTGTACGATGGAGATTCGGAAAACTGTAATTTCAACCAGAAAGCGGTCGTCGTCAGCATTATTTTTATCTATAAATTGATGGTTGGATAATTAAGCTTTATAATTGCTGTGATTTCAGTTTCAATCGAAGATAAATTTTGTTCTTGGTATATATGTAATATAACGAAATTTTGTTTGTTGTCAAATGGTCGACAGTGTACACAAATCTTTTTTTTTTAAACTTAGCAATTAGGAGGAATATTGCGAAAAGTTTTGATTTTGATTAACGAGTGCGTCGGTACCTAATACCATAATTTCGGTATTTTTGATCTGGGTATCTGGTTCGCGAGACCTCGACAAACTTTGAATACTTGGCGGGTTTGGTCGCGATTTGTATTTGCGGGTTGAAAGCTGATGTAATTCGTATTTATAAGTAATTTCGCATTATTGCGTTCCCTACTTTTGTTTTAATCTAATTTTGGAGTACATTATCCGTCTTACTGTGTACTGTTACCCATAAAAATTGTTACTTATATATATTTGCGTTAATTCATGTTGAGTTTTGTTCAGCGTGATTATTATTATTGGACGGAAATTCTTGTATCAAATTGAGCAATTGCCGAAGCAAGGTAAGTTGGAACTCCAGGAAGGTTCCTGTTTTACATCGTGTTATCTTCAAGGGTGAAGGATAATTTAAAACAGGTGGCGCCTAGGCTTATCTACCATCCCTTCTTAGATTGTAGCTGGTCAAACACTGTCCTTGCTGCCTGGACCTTGCAAAGTGGATTTTAGTTGGCTATACTGCTCCTAGTTCGTATTTTTTCCATTTTTTTAAATTCTAGGCGTTATAGGTACATTACAAAACTCAAATTCATATCAGCACAAATCTTTTAAAACTATCCATTAGGGGAAACAAAAACGTAGAAGAGAAGTACATAAAATGCCTATCAAGATAAAAGAAGAAATTTATGATATAATAGAAAAGGCAAAAAAGGAAACAAGTATACATGCAAATACAGACTGAAACATTAGAGATCAAAATAATGATACAGAGAGAATAAAAGAATGCAAAAATCTAGTTCTATCAATTAAACAAAATAATGAAAAAACACAATATGGGACTTTCTTCGGAACACACAAAAAGTAAAAATGGAGGAATACCAAATGAAACACAATCGAGCTAAAAAATAAACAAAGAGCACTTTTTTTAATAAATTCATTCCCTCATCAATTTCAATATTTGTATTAATTGTGTGTATGATGTTCTGTGTGCCCTTGTTACTTCTCCTGGTCAACCAGTGGTAAGGAGAAGCACCATAAAATTGTTACCAAACATCTAATGGTTACTAAATTACGAGGGTTATTTTTTAAATAAGGTCCGTTTGTGAATGAGAGTGAGAATGAAGCGCGATCGCCGCAGTGCGCTTGCGCATCTGCTCCCAGCATGCTTTGCGCGCGTTTAGACGCCATTTGCAGCCGTATCGTCTGTCTGTGTATTGAGCTGTAGAAGTTTATAATGTTTAAGAAAATTGAGTCGCCTGCCAACTGTGAGATACGATCGCACCCAGTGATTTTCACTTGTTTCGGTACTTAAAGGAGTTCCTTGGTGGTCAACGGTTCAACGACGACGAAGAAGTGAAAACTGCAGTCATGGATTGGGCTTCTTCACAGGCGGCAGATTTCTTTGACATCGCAAACGGCGAAAACTTGTTGAGCGGTATGACAAATGTTTGAACAAAAATAGAAATTATGTAGAAAAGTAGATAAAAGTATGTAAAATATGGAAAAAATATATTTCAATGATATTTACAGTATTTTTCTTCTTATTAAAAAAACGGACCTTATTTAAAAAATACCCCTCTTAGATATCGACCCAAGATTTACAGAAAATTTTTCTACTTATCCCAAAATTTGAACCAAGAGACATTGTATTGAAACCCTAGCCTTACCCTCTTACCACTGGACTTTTTTTTTTATTTTGGTTATACCAGTTCAGCAATACTTGCTATTGTGCAGTTGGTAAGTGTTTGTCTTTAATAGTTAGTATTAGTTGATAGAGTTGTCTGGTGTTGGAGCACTACGCGCACTATAATTTTATAATAGAACTGTTCACCGTGGTGAATATTTTACTCACTGTCGCTAGTTAAAAGGTCTCTGGGTAGCTTTCTTTTAAGTCTTGTGTAAAGTGAAGTGGGAATATCTGTTTCTCTGTAAAGCTGGACATTTCTTACAAACCACTGTGCGTTGGTTATCGTGCGCAGTATTTTATTTTACAAAACTTGTAATTTGTTAATGTTTGTTTTAGACGTTGCACTCCATATACTGCTGCCGTATGTAAATATTGGCCTAATTATGGCTGTATAAATTAATATTCCACATTTAATTCTGAGTGGGGACTTTTTGTTCAAAATTCGGTAAAGCATGCCGAACCTCGCATAGAAGTCTGATAGTTTCTTATTAATATGATAGCTCCAGGTCAGTTTACGGTCTAAATATATCCCAAGATAGCGGACGGCGCTGTCTTTTAGGTTCCATTGGATCGGGGTATTGTTAATAAATATGTTTGGAGGATCCTCAGGCCTGCGAAGTATGAAAATCTTGGCATCACATTTATCGGCATTTATTTTTACGCACCACTTTTTGAACCAATGATTTAGTTTGTCAACACTTTCCTGTAGATTATGTGCTGCTTGGTAAATGTCATAATCCTGTGTAATGATGGCGGCGTCATCAGCATACATTGCTAAAGCCGCATTGTGTATAGTTGGGATGTCTGACATAAAGACATTAAACAGTATTGGGCCAAGTATTGATCGTTGCGGGACACCGGCGTTTGCTTGTCGTGTCGAGGAGGTGTACGCCCCGATTCTTACTTGAAATGTTCTGTCTGATAAGAATGATTGAATAATTTGTAATAGGTATTGAGGGGTATTCATTTTCAACATTTTGTATAATAGACCATTTATCCAGACTCGGTCAAATGCCTGTGCTACGTCCACAAATGTGACAAGGGTGTGCATTTTGTTTTCGTACCCTCTTTCAATCATTTCTGTAAGTCTCAATAATTGATGATTAGTGAAGTGGGCACTTTTAAATCCGAACTGAAGATGAGGTATTGGATTGTTAATATTTAGAAATTTAATTAGACGGCGGTGGATAATTCGTTCTAATAGCTTGGAGAAGGTGGATAATAGACTTATTGGTCTATATCCAGTCGGATCACTGTGAGTTTTTCCAGGTTTGAGGAACATCAGGATTAGAGCTTATCTCCATACAACTGGGAAGTATCCTATTTGACCTATTCTTAGGCATGCATTAAAGATTGCCGTTAGGAAGCATAATGATTTAGGCGGGAGATTATTGAGAACTATGTTTGGTAGCATGTTATTTCCAGGGGCTTTATTAGTTTTTAGTCTTTTAATATATTCTTTGACTTCTGTGGGTGTGGCTCGTTCTGTGAGTGTTGTATTATTAGAGGTGCTGTTATTAACATTTAGTACAACCTGTTGAACGTGTTCTAGGTTGTTTGCTTCAAACGTGGTAGTAAATACTCACTCCAAATGATCAGCAAACACTTCACTTTTTTCTTTGTCTTCTGAATATTGTAGAAACCAGTGGCGTGCGGTCCATGGATGCAAGGGAAGCAATGCAACCCCTAAAATTTCCAGCTAGCAGTTAAATGTATATATTTTAAGTGAATTTCCAATTTTTTCTTTCGAATTCCTACAACTTTTCAAAATACTGTAAATTTTTATAAAGTACCATTGCTGGCAACGACACGGATGCACTTGTGTACGCTGAATCCAAGGCTTATCAGCGTTCCTCCGGCGCACCGCGCCGGGCGGCCCAAGATGACGGTGCAAGTGGATGCAATTCAATAAATGAATCCGCCTTATTAGGCCTACGCTGCCTGCAGTAAACTGCAGAATAGCCGACGCGTTGCACTGGATGCACGATATACATACACTGTATGGGTGTATGTGTATGTGTAGGTATCGTGACTGGATGCAATATGAAAATTGAATCCAGCAGTTCTCTGAGCGACTGCCACAGTCCAGCGCAGCGTCGCGAAGGGTTTCGTTTCGCTAATATCTACTTCTGCAAAGCCACGTTTCGAGATATAAGTTATTGAATAATTCCTTTCCTGATGGGGGTACGTGCGCTATAAATAATTAGCGTTAGGCATTCAATCGAGAAAGTTTTTATTATGTTTTTAGTTTAGTTTTTCGGGCGGGTTTATGCTTATTTTAAGGCCAAAACTACTTCAAGAAATATGTTAAAATTTGCATTCTAGAAGCTCGTTTTTCAAAAAATTTCCGGACGCCCCCCTTTCTACTGACCAAACTGACCCAGACCCCGCTTATATCCCCATTTGAAAATTTCATAATACAAATGCATCCCTCACTTCCAAAGTCACCGCACGCCACTGGTAGAAACACTTCTAAATTAAATGCCAGGACTCTTAAAAATAATACAATTCTAAAAATTCATAATGTTGGTCAACATTGGTCATGAAAAGTGACAATATTTGGATTTCTAATATATTTTGCAAAATTTCCGTTTGTCAAAAATAAATCACTTGTAAGGTCATAAATGTTATATAATTTAAATTAAAGAATCATAAATTTTCAACTAAGGAGTCATAAGTTTAAATTAAAAAGTCATAAAATTTAATAAAAAAGTCATAAAATCCTTATAAATGAAAAACCTAATATTTTGTGTTGGAGTCCTTAAAATGTAATAATTTGTAACCAGGTCACACAATATTAACAAACAAGTGGCACTTATAATTAAAAAAATTCCACTTTAATCTGTAAGCACTATATTTACAGTTCCAGACTAGTATTATACAAAGTGGTTGATTTTTCATTCCACACTAAGTATTTCCTTTAGAATGAAGCTATTAAAAATATTTTTCGTTTTTAAATGTTTTATCATACATCCAAACCTTCAGTCAAGAAAATTGACGCTACAATATTGTACGTTTATACAGGGTATTTCGAAATTCGCGTATACGGACTGTGGGATGGTGTTATGCGACAAAAACTAAACAAAAAGTTCCTCTACCATTTTTCCATCAGACCACTATTTTTTAGAGCTACCGCGGTTTTAAAAATCGGAAAATCGCAGAAAAAAGTGTTGAATCTCAACTTTTGATTGTTTAATCAATTGGTAAAACTTAATAATAACAAATTTTTAAAAACAAAAGAAGGTTCAAACTATAATTATGACGACTACTTAATTACAACATTTGTTCAAAATGTCCGCCGTCTACTACTAAACAAGTTCAGCACATCGTTGTACTGCTCGAACAGAGTTGCGTACCATCTCCATCTACCTCGACCATTATTTCTCTGACCACTGGATTGGCAGAGGCGGTCCAATTGCTTGGCCACCTCATTCGCCCGATCTAACGCCATGCGACTTCTTTTTATGGGGTTACCTAAAATCGTTGATCTACAAAACACCAGTGGCCAATCTGAATGAGCTGCAAAACCGCGTGTTTCAGACAGCGCGAAAAATAACACCGAAGATGGTACGCAACTCTGTTCGAACAGTACAACGACGTGCTGAAGCTTGTTTAGTAGCAGATGGCGGACATTTTGAACAAATGTTGTAATTACGTACTCGTCATAATCATAGTTTGAACCTTCTTTTGTTTTTAAAAATTTGTTATTATTAAGTTTAACCAATTGATTAAATAATCAAAAGTTGAGATTCAACACTTTTTTCTGCGATTTTCAGATTTTTAAAACCGCGGTAGCTCGAAAAATAGTGGTCTGATGGAAAAATGGTAGAGGAACTTTTTGTTTAGTTTTTGTCGCATAACACCATCCCACAGTCCATGTGCGCGAATTTCGAAACACCCTGTATAGCCTTCAAAATACGGTTACAACTGCAAATAAATTATTTAGTGAGGTTGTTGGGAAAAACCAGAAAATATTATCTGCAAAAATTTAATATGCCGGGAAAAAAACTGTTAAACAGGCTAGCTAACGTAATCATTTAAAAGTTTCTGCTAAACTGCCATCACAATATTGTTTTCTAATACTGATGAAAAGGAAGAAATATATAAGCAGATATTTAAGGGGAATAGATGTGCAGGTGGACTATCAAAAATAATAAACTCAAAAAATGAATCTAGAACCACATAGGTGAGGTTACAGAAAATTGTTATACAAGCTACAGTTCTATATGGAAGTGAGTTATGGGCAATCACCTAAGAAACAGTAAATACATTAGAAGTCTGGGAAAAAAAGATGTTAAGGAGGATTTTTGGTGAGAAGAACGTAGAAGGGTATGGAGAAGGAAGAGGAACAAGGTGATGGAATCGTGTAGGCAACCCGGTATTGTAACGGTAGTGAAGATGAAATGACTGAATGAAGGATTTGGGTTTGAAAACACATCCATTGAATGCATAATTCGAAAAAATAATAAACATTTTCCTAATAATCTAATAACACTTGATGCATTAACCAAATCAAAACAATTAAACACTTACTGTTTTCATCATTTAAAGCACTGTCATGGTAAATTTTAGCGGCATCGTTGATCTCCAAAACATAAACCTGCTTTCTTTCTGGCTCCAAACTCAGTTTCATACCAAAATCCTTCCGTAACTGAAAACCAGCAGCCTCCAAACTGTAAGGCGATTTATAAATAGATAAATCTAGTTGCGACTCGTTTTTGGCACCATGCAAGCTCAAGTTCTGGGCCCCCATTCCATTGCTATCATCAGATGAAATGTTTTCAGCGCTAATCCCATGCCCAAAATTATATCTAGGCGGACTAGAACCAGGAGAGATGTTCTTGGACTGGGAAGAGTTGTAATTTTGCACTTCATGGGGCGAAACTTGACCCACATCAATGTAGTCACGACTGAAGTTAGATCTGTGCTGAAGACCAGGGCTGTTGGCTGGACTAAAATCATTGTGATGGAAATTGGAATAGTCAATTCCCATATTTTCTCCATCAGTTACTGAGATAGGCTCGTTTACTGAAGGAGAAATGAGATTAATGTCTCGAGATTCTCCAATATCAACTGAATGACTGTATGGTACATCAGATAACGTATCTGGGTGGGCTAAAGTACACAAGTTGTTAACCAATGCATCTGCACCATTGGGAGTAGAATCCACATCAATATTAATATTAGATTCACTACAGTGTATATCAGTGACAGAATCCAAAGCTGCTTCTACAAGAAGACTAGCATTTGAAGACTCATGCCTGCTGTACGCATTCAAATTCATGTTAAGTTTAGCTCGCTCGTATGTTTGAGACTCATCCACATCCAGTGTGATATCAGAATTTTCCATTTTGTGTGCATGAGAACGTTCAAGTTGGTACATATCAGCTTTCAAGGACTGCAGCGGTTGCTCGCCTAGCCATTTTTTACTTCCTTTGCTAAGAATTTTCAAATTTGTATTGGTGTATGGTTCCAAAGTTGGAGGGCTTTGATTAGAACCCGAAGAATGCTCAGCTGATAATGGCACCGGTGAGTGTAAAGCTGGTGGGTCATCCAAAGTTTTCTCCTCCATGCCTGTTTTAGAAATTAAAATATTATTAATTATTGACTTAACAGATAACTGTTTTTCTACATTTTAATGAAAGTATCACTAATTAACATTATTCTCTTAATTACTTAATAAGGTTATATATGAATTGCTGTTGCTTCTTGCAATAATTTTTTTCAAATTAAAACCATAAAGTGTAACTTAAAATGTCATTTGTATTTAAAAATGTATACCATAGAAATTTATTATATGTATTTCAGATATTCTTTAGCGGTTAGAATTGCAAATATTTAAATAAGTTTCAAAGCTAAATTGCATTTCGCCATTCAATAATATTCTTGTTATCTTCATTTATTTTAAAATATGCTTATGATACTTTTTCATCAGATTACATATCACATTAAACAAACCATTGAAATTTAATATATCTCAGATATTCTTTATGGGTCAGAATTGCAAATACTTAAATATGTGTCAAAGATAAATTGAATTTCGCCATTCAATAATATTCTTATGTTATTATTATTTATTTTAAAATATGTTTATGATACTTTTTCATCAGATTATATATCACGTTAAACAAATCATTGGAATTTAATAAATATATCTCAGGTATTCTTTGCGGGTCAGAATTGCAAATACTTAAATACGTTTCAAAGATAAATCGAATTTCGCCATTCAATAATATTCTTATTTATCTTCATTTATTTTAAAATATGTTTATGATACTTTTTCATCAGATTACATATCATGTTAACCAAACCTTTGTGATTTATTATATCTCAGATCAGTGGCGGCTTGTACTAACGGGCACAAGGGCACGTGCCCACCCAACCACCAAGATAAACACAGAAAGAAATTCGCATGTAATTCAGTGCATTATTTTAATTTCATTATTTTAACGATGGTATCAAATTTTCTTTCCGCATCACAGGCGCGGCTAATACGCTCAAAACTATTTTCCGGGGAACGCTCTGATTTGTACCTGTGTAGAGTAAGATTCGGTTGCCTATCGGTTATCTTCGCTATACGCGATATACCAGGCGAATGGGGCACCGCGCGAAGCGTTCCCCATTTAAAGTCAACGTTTGCTTTCGACCATAGTGTATTGTTTCGCGCAATCGCGCGTGTTAATTCAAAGACGAACGTGACGTTTTTTCAATGATGGAAGTTAATTGCGTGCAAAATCATTTAAAAAACCCGCTATCATTTGAGGTAACAAATAAACTGTTTTGTTTTATGTGCTTAATTTTTAAGAAAGAGGTTAGTGCGTGGAATAAACAAGGGGTGAATGATTTAAAACACATTGCAGAGAGGGCAAAGAAAAACAAATCTTCCGTTTCTCACATGAATGCGTGCATGGATTTTAGTGTTTTAGGCAAAGTGGACATCCGTGAACAACTAGAGGGTGCTTATTTGCTACATAAAATTAAATACAACGAAGACGTGGAAAAAAATCGTTATATTTTGCGCCGGTTAATTATGTGTATTAAAATTTTGCGGCGCCTTTGAACTCGTGTTGCGAGGTCACGATGAAACATTAACGTCAGGCAATCCAGGAATTTATTTAGGGTTAATCATCTTTGCTGTCGAATTAGACGCTGTGCTTGCAATACATATGAAAGGTTCACAAGTGTTTAAAGGCGTCTCAAAAACTATTCAGAACGAATTGCTAGATGCAATCTTGCAAATTTACAAGCAGGAGATATTAAAAGATATTAAATCTGCAAATTTCATTGCTTTGGAGGCTGATGAAACTACAGACACTTCTAATCATCAGCAAATGGTTGTTATTATTCGATACGTGTTTAATGGACAAA
>JABXWE010009541.1:0-38471 GCA_014611495.1 Limonius californicus | reverse complement strand
AAATTTTTAACTACCTGAACTGTCACACAGTTTGACATACAGGTAAATGTCATTCAAAGCTCATTACAGCTGACTTCAGACGGAATAGCTTTTTTTCTAGGCTTGCTGCAATTGACTTTTTAAAAAATCACTTTGTATATAAAGCGTGCATAGACATTACTTTTATTTTCCATGGCCAACCCTTATGTAATTACTTTTTGAACTCACGGTATTATGTGTCGTCAATTTCAAATAGTAGAATTATATTTGTCTTAAAATTCATCATATCTTTTATTTCTGTGTATTTTTACTTTATTGAGTGCATGAACGTTGCAAGTTCTATATACAGGAGGGGGCACAATAAAGGTGAATCCGATTCCCGTAAGCTGCTAGCTTCTCGGCCTTCCACGAGAACCTGCAATCAGCTGATTTGGAAGGTGGCACCCACTAATTTTGACTCACTCTGTACACTACTATGTTCGATTTCTCTCCAATAAGCGTTTCTCGTGTGAACCTCCCCTACTCCTCCGAGTTAAGCCGAAGGCACTTCCATCTTTCCTGCTGCGGGTCGACGAAAAAGCTCGTTTGGTCCCTAACAACATGATAGAATTATAACAGCCACAAAATTATTGAAGTTACAGCCATTATGAAAGGAGAGAATTTTGGAGGCTTTCAACTTTATTATTATTATTATCTAGATCAATAGTTTATAAATAAATTAATTATTAAATAAACCAAACTTTGTTTTATTACAAATAATAATAATATAATGTAAGAAAATACACAAATTATGAACATTTTTCTTAAGATCTCATTTATTTAAATTTCCAATAATAAATGCAACATTTTAAAATACTTTTTATTAACCCATTGTAAACTCGTAAGGTGCAGCATAGTATCCAGTTACATACTGATACAAATTCTGTTCAATATCAGTCAATAAACCAGATGCACCTAAGCGGAAGAAGTGTGGACTCAACCATGAATCTCCTAACATTTCTTTAACCAGAACTAACCAAGATAGGGCATCCTTGCTTGTTCTTATTCCTCCTGCTGGTTTCAAACCAACCTGCAAAAGTTAATAAGCAAGTAAAATGAGTGGTAAAAATTATTGCATCATGTTTTTCTATGTAAATATTTACAATTACCAACAGTTTCAAGAACTGGACTATATACAAAAGCTTGCAGTAAATTATCAAGAATTCGTAATACCTACTCAATTTTAAATCAATATATCTGTAAGCCCATCATCGTCTGATTTTGTAAATAAATACATAAATATGGGTCATATAAAATCAAACAACAAAATAATACGGTTCAACACACTTTATACCCATTTTTTCTGTAGTAATCACTTATGGCTCTGCACATCACAATTCCAAACGATATAGTAGCATTTAAACTTTCTTTTCCAGTAGAAGTTTTTATAAAATCAGATCCTGCCATCATTGCCACCAAAGATGCTTTGTAAACCTATCAACAACATAGTTGAAATGAAAGTAGATTTGCATACATCGTATTGCAACAAAATATTTAAAACATACATTTTTGAGATTTCCAAGTTCACCGGTAGCCAAAATGGCTTTCATATGTGCACTGGGACCGCAGGCTTCCTTCATTTGTTGAATTTCTTGATATAAGACCTCCCACTGCCCAGTAAGAACCAAGCTGCGATCAATCACAATATCTATTTCTGAAGCTCCTTTTTCTACAGCAAACTTTATTTCTTCTAGTCTTGTTTTAAGAGGCATCTGACCACTAGGAAAACCAGTGGCAACTGCAGCAAATTGTTGCAAATTAAATAGTAAATATTTCATGTTATTTATGTGACATCTATGTATATTTTACTTAGTTATAAACATTCTTGGATAGAAACTTAGAGCACAGTTTAAAACAACTAAATTGGATACATATACAATTCGAATAAAAAAATATGTACATAGGTACTGTTGATTTTAGAAAAAATATTTCAAATAGAATTTGTCTAAGAAGTTTCTATCTATGTACATACAGACATTAGTTATTTTCATATCTGTTCATGAGATAACACAAGTTTGTTTTTCAGCTATTACATACAGTAGTTTGATCTTCCCATACTTCCAGTAAATTATTGTAAAAATTACGCATTTCCAAGATATTATAAATAAAAAAAAATAGTTCTTCAAATTTCAAATCAAATTATTTTTTAATTGGTTGTACAGTTTAATAGCAAATAGTTTACAATTTATTTATATTCATTGGGGCAGCTTGGCTGTAAGGTCTTGAAAATTTTTAAAATATCTGATATAGTGTGCCTTGCTATTCATTATTATATGTCAAAGATATTAAGAAATAAGTAAGAAGTGTAAAATAATCTTGAATAATTTGCTTTTATATACATGAAAAAGGCCAACAATTTCGTTCGTTCAAATCGATAAATAAGCAAAAAATAGTAAAACTCGGATATGATGACGATTAAAGTGTTGCAGTTTCCTATAAATGGTTAAAAAATGATTTTCTGTATTTTCTAAGTTTCAGTCAAATGCAACCTTTAATGACTAATTGGAAACTGCAACTTTTTATGCACACTAGGTATTTTATTTCTTATATGCTATTGATGGTTGACTGCATTTGCAGTCTTGGTACACTGATAAATGCCTAAATATTCTAAAACTAAGCAATAAATACCTAACCTCCACTGGATGGTGACCATTATTAACGAATTCCTATTTTATAATATTTTAAAATGATTACTTTATTAATATATACTAAAATGTTAGTTTCTGCTATAAAGAGATTGTTCTCCGTACTTTTTTTATGTTCATAAAACTCAGTACCTCAGTAGGGAGCTATTGGCGTTATTACTGCGAAACAAAAATAATAAGAACATAAGTTCAGAACCCAAACACCCATAATTCAGATATACACACCGATACACTACTTTTTAAATAAATACTGACCACAATAAATCAATGTCTCTTTGGTGTTTGATTAAAATAAGTTTAGGGACTTATAGTTATGGGGTAGTACAAAACAGTTGATCTAAGTGGTATAAAATACTGTACAAGGTCATGTACATTATAGTATAAATATTGTGTACTGACAATATGTTTTTCCTACAAATGTAAAAGAGTATATGAACAAATAAAAATTTTTGAAAATGCTTATCCTGTATACTTTTTCTACTGTACTTAGATAAATCTAATTTCTTATTCTAAAACGTATCAATGAGAATAAGAAGAAGCAGATATAATAAAAATAATTAAAACAAACTTAACTATTTTTTCACAATTGGCTTATGAGATGGGTGTAATCGCATATTTTGACATGTTAACTGTTGCCCTAGCCTACATGTATGACTGCACAGAAATAATTAAATAGTCAAAAAGATCCGACTTTTGTACTCATCACTGCTAACTGTAGCGTGTAATTAGATGAAATAAACAAATACTGTAATACTTCCTGCAAGAATAAATTGCTATTAATTTGCATCTTTTTTACATAAACTTTGTTTTCAATGCTTCAATAACAACAACAATTTATTAAAATAAGAAGACAGGTCCTCTAAGTGAAGCATCTGGACTTCCCAGGTGGGTTACAGTTTCAGAAAAACTGCTTCCAAAGTCTACATAGTAGTTTTTTCTCAAATAGCAAATAACAACATCTTAGAGTAAATCAGCTTATAATAGTTTTTTAAAGGCAATAATCCTTAGTTATATTACCTGAAGCTACGCTAATCTTGTGAGAAACTCCCAGTTTTGTTAACGTTTTAATAGCACTCTCTACCTTCGACGGATAGACACAAACAGCTGCTGTTCGAATAGGACAATCATCAGTGTATTCAAACCCCAAAGAATTAAGAAGATCTTCAGGTAATGGTCGAAACGCCTGGAAGTAGTTAATTGTATTAATTTGTTGGCAATTTAAAGCAGAGACACTACTTACTTTCTGGCAAAGTCTTGCTACATTACCATGGGTATCGTCACCCCCTAAAGTTGTTAAATCTATACAAGTTACTGCTTTAAGTAACCACGCTGCTTGATACTCATTTTTGAGACTTCGTGACTTTAAGATGTTTGCAGCTTGATTATTAACTGCCGTTAGATTTATATTCACATTGTTTAACCATTCGAAGTCTAAAGAAAAATCACCTTATGAAAATAATTCCCTTGTGCATATAACAAATAACTGTACATGTCACACAATAAGTCACAGAAAGATTTTTAATCAATACTATTATACAGCGTGTTCAAGCATGATTTGATTAAAAAACAAGAATTGTTCGGCATTCAAGATCTAGACATGTTACTTAATTTTAGATACAGCTGACTGAAACAATTAAAATTTTCAGTTTGTTTTTTGAATAATTTGTTTACTATCGATGATACGGCAAGGTACTTTTTACATTACTTCCGTAATTTAGAATCTAAAATGTTCTTAGATGGTTTGATTTTCAAGTTATTGACATCAACTCTATATTTTTAAATAGCATTCAGAGACCACCAAGCCATCCTGTGAGCACACTACCTGTACGTAATTATAGGTACCTAAACATTTAATAGGCAACACAAATCTGGTCAGTATTATTTAGTTTCAGTATATCTAAATTGTTTAGAAATGTATTATTAATATAATACCTACCCAACTCGCATCCTGGATTTCTTTCCAACATCTTTAAGTGAAAAGAAGTTTTGTACTACGTAAAAATCACCGATTAACCTACTACATGTGTTTATACGATGAAGGTCAGGCACTGATAAGAATTGATAATACTCCCGGTTGCTCGGACTATTCTAATAGCATATTTTACATATTAATGTATTATAATTAACCCTTTCGTATTGGTAATAACATTTTGATTTATAATTTTTTAATCTTTATTTAAAAATAGGACGACCAAGGTATTCTATAATTTAACTAATTTTAGTTTGGAACATTTCAATTTCCCGCTTGTTTAGTGACATCTGCTGGGATATTATACACAACACATTGACGTTTTGTTTTTGATTAGTTGGACATTTGACGTTTACTTGCACATTTTTTAATTTTGATTGCGTAGTATTTTATATATGCAATTAAAAACAGTATAACGAAGCAAAAGTTGTGTGAAGTAACTATTTGTAGTAATTAAAGGCTGTGGGTATTTATTAAAACGTATATTGTTAACAGTTAAAGAATAAAATAGTGAGGTTAAGTGTTGTAGATATCGCATAATTTAAATTGTATCATCCTAAAATAAGTAATAAATAGCGCTGCAACTTGCCATGGCAGCCGAGCAATTTTGCTTGAAGTGGAACAACTTCCAAACAAGTATAGTCACAGCTTTTGGAAGTTTACAGAGTACCGAAGATCTTGCGGATGTAACACTTACATGTGAAGGAATCAGTATTAAAGCACATAAAATTATTTTATCCGCTTGTAGTCCGTATTTTCGAACTGTATTCAAAGTAAGTTCTGCATAATTATGTGTCACAATATCTTGTGACTGTTTAAATGAATTACAGTTAGGTGACCTATTTTTTTTTATTAACTTGTACTTTTCCGTAGGAGAATCCCTGTCCCCATCCTGTAGTCATATTAAAAGATGTTCTTCATTCTGACTTGTTGGCTGTCCTAAATTTTATGTACCATGGGGAAGTAGTAATATCGCAAGACAAGCTCATTTCTTTTTTGCAAACTGCAGAAGCCCTACAAGTATCAGGCCTAGTTGCAAACGCGGGTTTACAGGATCTTCCACTAAAATTATCTCCAAGCTCAATTAAAAGTTGCTCAAAATCTCCTAAAGCCTGCAAAACAGCAGACTTTGCAGAAAATACACAGAAAAAAATTAAACTTGCTCCAAAATTTAAAACAGTGAAAGTTAATCCAACATCACTGGCAACACGGACACAAGAAAATCCATCTGCTGCAGTAAGTAAACTTCCCGAGAGCCCATCTGCTGTAATAGGTAGATTCCCAGAAAGTCCAAATGCCGTTGTGCCGAGGATTCTTGAAAATTCCTCTCCGTCTCCAAATTTTAAAAATAATAGTCCACCTACAGAACGATTTGAAACAGTAACTGTAGACAGCATTAAAACGGAAGTTGAAGAAGATTTCCATGGAGACCACAATTTTAATGATAAAGTCGATGCATATGACGCAAGTGAAAAAACAAAGCTACAAAGTTCTATATTAGAAGCTGCACTGGAAGTCAAGGAATCCCAGCCGAGTATTTTAGAGAGGTCATTGACATCTCATGCAAGTAGGTTACATGTTAAATTGTTAAACTAAATTTAATTTATTATAATTCCAGGTAAATCACCTTCATTAATATCATACGCCTTAGATAATGTAACTGTCATTCAGCAGTCGTCTCCTGAATCACAAGAACATTTATATGTTCCTAAAAAGTCTGACTACATAGAACCTGAAATAAGGGGCCTTAAACATAAACTATCAGAAACTTCTGCTCAACCAAGCAAAACTTTTGATCTCACCACAGAGTCTCCGCAACAGAAAAACTTCAAGCTAGATGAGGATTACATGAAAAATATAGAAGCTAACATTCAGGGCCTACCAAGTGATATTTCTGTGGTAAATGTAAGATCTATGCAGGACATACAGCCACATCATAGCTCACAGTGCGGCAACTGCCCGCACTGCGGAAAAATATACTCTAATCAATCCGCTTTGAAGTATCACGTCCGTTTAGTGCATTCAGATTTAACTAACATGTATTGTTGCCACTTATGTCCAGAATCGTTTGATTATAGGGAAGGATATAAGAAGCACATGGTTGAAGCGCACAGCATTAGAAACTGACTGGATATATTTTTATATTTTTATAATAAAAAAGTTAAGATTTTAAATGTGAACTTGTTTTTTTTCCCCAAGTTCTAAGTGTAAAATAATAACGTTAATTCAAACCTTAGAGCCATGTAGTTTCAAAATTGCATGTTTGACACGAGAAATACAACCAAGAAAAAGACAAGTAAAAAACAATTAGACGAGCAATGTTGAAGTGGTTTTAAGATGAATTAATTGACGCACTGAAATAAGCAACAAAATATAACTCTTCAAAACATTAAATACATTAATGTAAGAACTTTAAAAATAAATTACTTAGAATTGCAAAAAAATCGGAAAAATTTAATCAGTTCTTGTAGACTGTAGAGGATGCACAAATTGGGTCTTACGCCTCATAATGAGTGAACCTATTTGTGCAATATTTAAATTAAAGGTTAGGTTACGATATTTAACAAGAGCAATACTTTTGGTTTGCTTAATTCATTGTAAAGTAACTATTTGTTGCTTCAGTGCTTGTTATCCAAAAAGTTTTATTGAAAATGATTACTCGATTTCAACTACTTCTTACCTGAGAAGACAAATTTACATAAAAAACAGTAATTGCCCTTGTATAGTAAATCGGTAGATAAAGTTGTTTGCAGGTTTATAATTTTACCTATTTACTGATGTATTTGTTGGTATTGTGATAATGTGCAATCTTTGAAGTGAATGATTACTCAATGTCGAAACACAACATCCTGAATACCTACTCTACCCGACATCTCTAATCCGTACTGTAATTACGGTAAGTACGATTCATACAAACATGCAGCCCAGTGACTCTGGTATTCTGTTTTTACATTTGTAAACTGCCCTTTGACAAGATTACATAAATTATCTGGAAAAACTTTTATCATCTTCAAGAGAAACAATCAAGTATGTAATGCATAACCTCAAACGTTAAAAATTTAAAACTAACCAAAATGATAGCATTTGAAATAAACCAAGCTAGTAACTCAGGACTGACCTGGCGACTAACTTGTAGGAATCAAACAGTTTGGGAACTTGCAAGAGAGGCTATGGCCCTTAACGGGCTGACAACAGCCAGGGAGTAAGTAAGTAACTCAGGACTACATGAAGAATGCTTACATTATTAAAACTGTGCAACTTGGTTGCTGTAATAACTAAAATATAATCAGCACCACCTTTTAAAGTTGCTGTCGCAACTTTCTACAGCAAAACGAACATTATTTGAATTTCAAGGCACCAGTAACTGTCAACATGTAGAGCAAGAGGGGAAGCAAGAATTCTAGAAATTAAAATTAGAAATCGTTAGTTATTTCATTATAATTATCAAATGCATAATATTAAAGTAACAATTGTAAAAATATAATTATATTTAGGAAGGTAAAAATTGTTATTTACAATCTATCAAGGGAATAGACAATAAAATTTCACAAGTAAATGTTCAAAACATTTTCTATAAACTATCAGAAGATTCAATAACAAATATACAAGAATTTCAACTATCCAACGGATCAGCTATTATGAGATCATCTCCGGCTTCTGTGGTACTTATGGTAATCATCATTTTCTCTTCGTTGCTCGAACTATCCGATGATGCAGACTGAGTGGAAGTGGCAGCTTCCTGTAACCAAAAAAAGGAGATATTAATGTCTGTGTTTCTTGTAATGTTAATTTTAAAAATGATGAGACTGCTAATAACTACCTGTGAATAATTTAATTGTGTGATGGCATATTTTACATTCGATTTGCCATCTGTTATCCAAACTTGCGGTTTAGGCTCTTCTGGTTGCTCATCTTGCTCCCACTGTTCTTCTTCTTGTTCGTGTGTTTCTCCATTCTGTCGCTGTAAGAGTCATCATTACACACTTACATGCAGGATTATAGCACTTTTATAAAAGGTGTCTATTTAGTGAGGGATTCCTTAATATCTCATTTATTATTTGTAATATACAAAAAATATATGTGGGATTTTATTTTACATAATACATAATTATTATAATTTGTTAATGCAACACCCAGTATAGGACTATTAAATAGTTAACATGCTCATACACGGATGGTTAATATGGTATGGGTCATCGGGGTCTGATCCATATCAACTTTACATAAAATAAATTAAATGTAAAATTATACCATTTTTAATTTAATTCAAAAACATTTTTGAACTGACTCTGGTGTCAACTTTTCAATTTTAATTTTCCTATCAATTTATATGGGGTGGTCACTGTGAAAACAGACTGCTGGTGCTTTATGATGCTTTAATGGTATAAATATCCATTCTGTACGGTGATCTATAAAAACTGCCACACCAAACTTATGTGTTTGCATGGAACATACTGTATATGAATACATTTTCGGTTACTACTGAATGGAGGACTAAAATAATTTTAAACACATATACTGGGTGATTGATTTCGCAAAATGTGTTGGTACTCAATTTTCATAAATGATACACCAGGTATATTGTGTTGAATTTCAAATTCCATTAAATTAACTGTCACTTGATGCAAGTCACTAACAATCTAAAATTAATAATTAATAAAATAACCAAATTTAATTAAGAAGTTCCAAATTTTGATGTATTACGTAACGTTTTGTTGACAATTATCCAACTACAAATTTGTTTCATGCTCAAAATCAATGAATTTATATTAAAATATGAATTGTAACATGTTCAGTAAAGGCTTCTAAAATAAAAGATCTAAACAAAATTTAAACAAATGTAACACTTTGTTTAGATTTTCTCATACATCAAACATTTCGTTTGGCATTCTTTAACACGTTCGCGGACAAAGCGGCATATGCCACTATGCGTCAAGGGACAAAGCGGGATATGCCGTCGAACTGCTGAAGCTTTATAAACGCAAAGCGGCTTTTGTCATCCGGTTTTACATAGAAAGTCTTATATCTAATGTTATACTGTCCCTGCAAAGATCAAATATATTGTGAAATGTCCTAGTGAACGTCTGTAGGCCATATAATTATAACCTCAAAAGTGGGCGTTCAATCTACAAAATACAGTGGTGCGTTTTTAAAAGACCCTTAAGCAATGGAGGTGTCCGCGAACGTGTTAAAAAATATTTTTGTAGTGCGGTTCTAAGATAACATAATGTCATTCACCAATTAAGCTTGTAACAAAGGTGGCATTAGCAAAGTAAATAACAGCGAATTCTTACACTAATATTAATTTGAATGTCAATATTTTTAAAATATGGAATTTATTTAAAGAGTTAACTTTTTGAGAAACTAAAATTAGAGCATTTCATTGGTATTTAAAAAAGCTTGCAAAAGCCCGCTGAAATATGCCATCAATGTTTGGCAATGCTGCCATACATCTATTTGTGTTTACTATTCATAAATAGCGTTGTACCTAATATACAGTCTGTTTTACAAAAAGAGCCATTCATTTAAGATCTTATAAACACTATAAATTATTAAAAGGAAGAAGGGTCTTTTTTATAATCTGATACGTAATTTTTTAGTGCGCAATTTTTCCTTATTCCTCATTTTTTTAAATACAGAGTTATAAAATATTGTTTTATGCAATCTGGTAGACATTTTTATTTTTTTCAGCTGCCTAAACATTTAGTAGATGTACATTATAAAATTTTCAGTAAGATGCAAAAAAACAATAATAGATGCAGTACGGCATGAAATCGAGAGAATATAAAATAAAACAGTTCCTACAAACAAACAACTGGTTTCAACTACATTTTATAAAGCCATGTTTATTGTGTGTACACTAAACATGGACAATCAATAAATTTGGTGGATATGGTAAGACAGCTACATAGAAAGGACACTTAAATGTTATTTTTCAGTCTATTTGACTGTATTTTTAAACTTCATGTTTTTTTGTTGTTGTTGTAATGGTGAAAATTTTGCTATTAAAATGGAAAACTTTGAGATTGATGTGAATATAAATTCTAAAATGGCAGGAAGGCTCCTTGTAAGCTTCTGAAATAGCATATACACTAATTCCTCAAAATTCATTTATCAGGTTTATTCCAGATAAACTTAACACGATTTTGTAAACTGCAATTGCTATATCAAATATACCACTTGTTTGTTTTATTTTACACTGTTTTGGCTTGGTTTGTTTCACTACACAAATTAAAAAATTCAGCATGGAATGTTAACAAATTGTATATGACAAATTATTATTATTATATCATTAGATCCTTCTATGTCATAATTTACAGGATTTACTAGGATTAAAACAAAAATAAACAGGTTACAGCATGGGTTCCTTTTTGTAAAACAGACTGCTTAACATTTATCGTATTTTAAATAATATAGGGAAGAAAAAAGAATCCTGCACTACATAGACACTTTATATATCATAACATATCTTTAAAATATTTCGTAATTTGTTACAACCAGATATTCTACTAGGCAAAAGGCGTGAATGAAGGCTTTTCATGTAACCTATAAAGTTACAGCCAAGTGCACATGCATTAAAATAACAAAACATTTACCGTTATTCGCTGCTTCTGGTGGGTTTTAATATGTTTTGAAAGGTGATCAGACCTCATAAACTTCTTGCTGCACTCAGGACATTGAAACCTTTTCTCTCCTGTATGTGTCCGCCTATGTCGCTGTAATTCATCTGATCTTGTAAATCTTTTTCCACAGAATAACCAGGTACACACGAAAGGCCTTTCACCCGTATGCCACCGTAAGTGGGCTCTTAAATGGGACGTTTTTCCATAAACTTTGTTACAACCAGGGATATGGCAAATGTGCTGTTTTTTACGATCACTATGCCTTTCGCCTTCGGCACAATTTGGACAGGTACATGCGACACGGCGAACTCTCTGCTTCTGTAAGCCGTCTTGACTTCCATCGCTCCCTTGTGATGCACTGTTCACGTCTTGTGTTGTAGTGACTACCACGCCAGGAGCTAAAGTTGTGGTGGTGGGTTGTGCTGCAGTCGTTACACTTTGCAAAACTTGCCATTTACTGGGATCATTTGGATCTTGTTGTAACTGCTGACCTACTGCTATTTGTGGAGTTGCGGGCTGCGTTATAACTTGAACATTTCCGATGCCTACAATGGAATTACAAATCAGAATGATTATGATGCTGTTGTGTCATTAGGATTGTTTACGTTTGCGCTTAATGCGAGGCATTTAGAGTTTTGTGTAATGTTTTCAATGTTTAGGTTTTAATTAGGTGTACAATTTTAAAGTAGTAATTTGATTATTTGATCACTTTAACACTTAACATTTTCTTAAACAGTCTTCAAGTTTGTGAGGTTAGGTTTCTTGTTTGTATTTGAATATAGCAGTGGCGTAGCATTGTCCGTTTTCACAAAGTTTATTAAAAAAACCATGCTCAAAAATAAAAACAATAATTTAAAAAGAATACTTGATAGTACTTCCGGTTTAACTAAAATGAAAAATATTAATATTACCATTTTGTTATTAGGGTGAAAGTGTTGGTTGAATAGAAAAAGTTTCGATATTTTTACGCCCGTTTTGATTCTCAAATTCAATATTTAATGATACTTGTAGATTAACCAGAAAAAAAAAACGTTTAAATTGCAAATAGAACACCTGTAGTTTTTTACATTTTTGATAGGAAATAATTATAGTTTTAAATTAACATATGCTGTTAATAAAAATGATAAAACAAATGATATGGTCAGAGAACGGTAATTTTTCAAATAATGGGAACTTTATGTTTTAAAACCTCTTCTAGTTAACCAACTTTCTAACCCTAACAATAAAAAAGTGATAATCGGCACCCTGTATATATTTTGAAAAATAATAAATTGTAGTATTCATGCACTTCAAAAAATGAACCGGTATTGAAACTAAAAATGGGATCAGTCAATTGTATAGTATACAGTGTGTCTCATTTTATATGGTAACACTCAAACAAATTTTATGTCTACCGTGTGTGATTCCTGCATACAATGACCGTTAATGAAATAAATATATCGATTTGCATGCTTTACTGTATTGTATTTCACAAAACATCAAGCAAAAATTAATCTTAATTAGCATCTGCATTTACTAGTTTAGTAAATTAAATAATAAGGCTAATCTTTTTCAATTATAGCTAATGAAACAAATTAATTAATCTGCCTGTTACACACGATGTATAGTAAACTATATCGCTATTTTTGCTGGTATTATTCAGAGTGTCACCTTCCAAAGTAAGACACACTATATGTGTTAATAGTTGCTGGTT
The DNA here is from genome assembly GCA_014611495.1 of Limonius californicus. Classification (NCBI taxonomy): domain Eukaryota; kingdom Metazoa; phylum Arthropoda; class Insecta; order Coleoptera; family Elateridae; genus Limonius; species Limonius californicus. The sequence goes on along the minus strand of JABXWE010009541.1, from coordinate 25,523 downwards.
GTGGATAATACACAAAAACTTTTTCTTATTTCGTTGGGTAAGCAAATGTTAAAACTAAATTTACAAACTTTGGGCCTGCACCCAGTACATAATGAGGATCTTAAAAACTACATGTATGAATGAATAAATATATGAATGAATGAAACTTCTTAGGGATTAAAACTATCTTCACTTAACATAAGTTGGTGGCTGCCTTATCAGTACCGTTTTCCCATGGAACCATTGCTCTGAAAGGATTAAATTATTCACAACCGATTACTAAACTAAGGTAGTGGAAAAAGGAATTGTTTTATATCTTTCCAACCTCGTTGCTTTCTAATTTAGTTCTTCTCTCTACTCAGTTATTTCATTTTGGTCCAAATACCAATGTAAGTTTTACTAATTTCCACATATCCAATAGGAATATGAAAGAATGATCAAACTGGTGTTTACTTATGATAGCTAGGACTATTACAACAAAAAAATAATATTCTTGCAGATTGAAAATTTAATAAACTGAAGCATCGCAGGGTTAGAAATCTCTTTTTGTTATATATTTGTTGGAAATAAAACGAAATTAAACAGTCACGTTTTAATATCACAATTTTAAAATTGAGATATTAAAAATATATGTCTCTACTATATTTCGGTAGCACTCAAATGCAGTCTTAAATTAGCAAATTGCGTGTTTTTTGATAAATTATTATAAATAAGTATGTTCGTAAAATGTTTTACTGTTTGCCTAACAAGATGTAATTTATTTTATAACTTATAGTGATCATGGTATATATTGTAATGTGCCAGATGTCTACGGCACAATATTTTTTAAAATTAATGAAATGAAATTTGGTTTGAGTAATATATACGTAAAATTCAAATATTTAAAGATACTAATAATGTACAACTTCCAGTTTCAGAGAAATAAGCACAACTTTATTATTTTAAATGCAACACCTTGTGTATTTTTATTGAAATTTGGAAGCGAGGTAAAATTCTGCGTACAGTGGTGTGCATTATTTGTAATTTATACGATTTTTAATATTTTTCCAAAAATTAATGAGTTGATTTGAAATTTTAAGCTCTTTCACAAACAGTTTTTGGGAATCTTCAAGTCACCCCGGATTGACAGATACACGATACAAAATCATTCTTATAGCAACACCTGATTACAGGGAAGCACAGTTATGGGTATTACAACACTCTTAAGATGTTAAACGAAAAAAAATGGATTAATAATATTGCAGACACAAAAAAAACCAAGTGAAGTACACTATCACATGCACAAATTTATACCCATTCCAAATATGCAATATACAGAGTGTACACCGAGCAATTTTGTATATATATTACCAAAACAAATTTCATTTGTTTATCTTAGTACATAAAGCAAAAGAGGGTGGCCATAAGGTTCTCATTGACACCCGCATATTTTTCTACATCTATTTTATCAAGGTTGTGGTAGAGACCAAAAACGATAATTTCTTTATACCTAAAGGGTGCTGCAAAGTTTCCTTCCTAGCACCGTTATCCTCATGTATTAGTAAACAAGGAAAAATAAAAGAAAAGATTAAAAAGGGCCAGTTATATCAACGGAGGTGATAGCACTCTAGTTATGTTTGTACTTATTCCGACTTAGTGTTTCATTCTCTTTTAAACCATAATAACAAATACTGTTACTCTATTACATAATTCTCAAGATAATTAAATATTCACCAAGTAACCATAAAAGCAACCTTCCACAATTTCTGCAAGGTCTAGTAAATAATCGCATAATCTGTTATTTATTTTGCAACTGTTGGTTCAAGAAACATATAATTGTTTTCCAAGTATTTCATGATAATTATATTAAATGCATTACTTCCGTGGCCAACCATACTTGAATATTTAATAGCAATTGTTTTAAAAGTTTAAGGTATATACAGGGTGTTAATGAGTCGCAGGAACAAACTTCTAGGGCGTAAAGTATACATGAAAACAAACTTTTTTGGTTAATAAATGTATGGTCAAAAGTGTTTCTTTTCAGGGATAGATTCTTTAAGAGGCGCCTAAATGTAGGCAACTCAATTTACGACCTACTATTTGTTTCCATAACGACAGAAATTAATACAGGATAAAGTGGGAAAGTGGGCTTTATTTATCCTGTATTAATTTCCGTCGTTATGGAAACAAATAGTAGGTAGTAAATTGAGTTGCCTACATTTGTTTGTTTGTTTTTTATTAACGTCGGCCAATTTCTGCTACCATGGCTAACCACCGACGCCAGGGAGCGATCCTACCACACCTGGAAATTTAGCCTGATTGAGGGTTCTTTTGACGTGCCCAACAACACTTGGACACGGGCCCTACGATTTTACTTCCTATCCGAGAAGAAGGGCCGTTTTAGCGTTTTTTACCGCTCAGAAAAAAAACCACCGACCTCGGCGTCCGGATTCAAACCCGGGACAGCTGCGTGAAAAGCATACGGCCAACCTATCCGAGCTACCGGCGCCGGTGCCTATATTTAGACGCTTCTTAAAGAATCTTTGAGAAGCTCTATCCCTGAAAGGAAACACTTTTGACCATACGTTTATTAACAAAATATGTTTGTTTTTGTGTATACTTTAAGCCCTAGAAGTTTGTCCCTGCAATTCATTACCACCCTGTATAGTTGATTTGCTCCAAGATTGGTCTGAGGTATGCCATATCTGACAAATACACATATTCGTAGACTGTCACTAGAATATATAGCTTGATATTATCACTTATGTACATATTTAAGAGTGAGTGAGCAAATTTGCTTTTCTATGACAAAGCCAGTCCTCACACTTCCAACAAATACAAGTACATATGCCATTTGGAATTTCCATTTAATAACGTATGTAACGAAAGTTTTGAGACAAATTTCATAACTAATTGGCATCACTTAGAAAGGGTTCAATCTAGTTGCTATTGCTGGGAGTTTAATCAAGTAGGTCTTGTCAACATCAATATTGACAGTTGCTGTAGAAAAACTTTTGTGTCATGGCGTACAAAATTGAAATCCGAAAAACCGCCTATAATTTAGTTGGCCAAATGCCAAAAGCGGCTATTGTAAACATGTTTCAAGGACCTAATATCTCCCGTGCAACAATTTACCGAACAATAAGGGAATGTGAGGAAGGAATACCTTGTGTGAATTTACCAAAAAGCGGAAGGCCTCGGGTGTTGACAGATGTCAGAGCTGGTAGGCTGAGGGAAAGTGCAAAAGAACAAGTTGGTATGTCCACAAGAAGATTAGCAAGGCGCTATAGAGTTTCACACATGGCTGTACATCGGGAACTTAAGAGAAGTGGAATGTCATACAGAAAACGAAAGAAATGCCCAAAATACACAGCTGCGCAGTTGCAACGAATTCCACGGTGTTGCCGAGCACTAAGGGTTCGACATTTTGCAAACAAGGTCATCGTTTTAGATGACGAAAAATATTTTACTTTATCGAACTCTGAGATAAAGGGTAATGATGGATTCTACACCGAAGATTTCAATGCAGCTCCGTACAATGTAAAATATAAAAGAAAAGCTAAATTTGAAGATAAAATTCTAGTGTGGTGCGCCATTTCTCCGGCAGGTGCATCGCAGCCATATGTAGGACATGTCAGAGGAGAAGCCATCACTGCAGGTCTTTATATACAAAGATGTTTGCCTAAACTGTTACGATTTATAGACGAACATCACAATAATGATGACATTATGTTCTGGCCTGATCTGGCTTCTTACCACTATGCCAGGGAAACTAAAAAATGGTTGCAGGCCAATAATATACCATTTGTACCCAAAGAAGATAATCCACCTAATGTTCCCCAAGCAAGACCCATAGAAGAATTTTGGGCCTTATTAAGCAGGAAAGTTTACGACAATGGATGGGAGGCCGAAAACGAAGAACAATTACGAAGGAGAATTTACCAAAAGATTCGGGAAATCGATGTGGTCCAATCACTTATGCGACACTTAAGAACAAAGTTGCGAAGGATTGAAGATCAAGGGCCGCTAGCTGCATTATAGTAAATTGTTATTGTTAAGAAATGACGTTCAGTTGTTTTTTTTAAACTTTAATTAAAGTTAAAAATTTTCATAAATGGTAGTATTTTAATTTTTGTCTCAAAACTTTCGTTACATACGTTAGGCATTAATATTAGTGCTGTTTGATTTTAATTTGCAAATTGCAAATTTGTCAAATAGTTTTACTGTTGTTATATGAATTACAATTGCTAATATTTGCTATTTCAATGAAATAACCTTCCAATATGAATTTTCATTTTGATTTCGATTAATGAAAGAACTAATAAATAAAGTTGTTACCATGCCTCACAACTGCATGAAATAGTTAAATTATATATAATTAAATATTCGGAAAATTTTATTTATTTATAAACAATGATTCTCTTTTACTAAAAAGGTTTTAAAGTAGTTTTCAAATCTGTGTATAACTAAATAAGGAGGTTGCCTTGTCGTGTTGTTAAGAGGGTGACCTCAGATGTATCAACCCAATAGATGGCACTGCTGTAAAAAATGTTCTTTATTTTTAAGCATAACAATTGCTTCCAAAACTATTTATCTTAAATATCTATCGATTTGACACTTAATAAACTTCTAACTCAGGCAATATGAAACTTTTGCTGGGAGCAACCCCAACCTTCTAAAAACAAACACTGATAGTTAAAAGTATTTTGAGAATAGTTGTTTTAATTTCAATGTTGCTTTGCTTCAATCAGAGATTTTATTTATGAAATATTGGAAATGCTATATATTCTCTCGGCAATAAAGTACTATCTTCTAAATTCGTAATGGTTTTTGCTACTGCAAATCTGAAATGGGCATTAAATTTAAAAAACACATAAAACACTAGTTCTGGAAGAATTTTTCTCAAAAACAAAAACATTAATTTTGTCTAAAATTCAGAGTTTGGAAAACATTTTATAGAAGTAAATACTTTGTCACTAGAAGATTTTAATTCAAAAGACAGCTTTAACAGTTTTGTTCCAGAAAAAAGGTAAAAAATTTAAGAGTAGGTATTGAAAGTATGGTGGTAAAGCTTTATAAGGCCCAATCAAAAAAATAAGTATCATAGGAAGACCCCTTTGTACTGAAAGAGCCAAACTATATATAAAATTCGAACTATTTTCTAAATTTCAAAAATGCTCTAAAGTTAACTAGTTAGACCGCCTATTAGCTGTTCTTGCATTTTATATGTAAGTTGTGAATCCCCTCCACTTCAGAGAACCTGTGAATAATGGAGGCATAAGAGTAAAAGAAATACTCTTGTATAATTTTTAGATGGCTTTCTTTTATTGAAAAAGTGCACTGTACAGTTAAATGCAAAAAATTTGGGACAGTAATATTTTGTTTTCTAAACATGCTTCGTACAGTGACTTGACATCAGTTATTGTTTACTGTCACCTATTGTCATTTATATTAAAACAGGCAAGCCACGGAATTTGCTTGGATTTGACATATAAAAAGACGCTTCCAATGCTAAATTTTCCTCAAATCTAAGTCGGCTTTTAAAAATGTGTCCCAATTTGTTGCGTTCAAGTGCAGTAGTTTTCTTACTACACAGTTTTTCTGAATGTCCCTGAATGTAACTAAGCATTCACGCCAAAAGTAGTGATCTTTTTTAATGTCAGCCATTTCCTGCAGTCAAATTTTAGAAATATTAACTATAACAATCGGATTTATTTGCAAGATTGAAAAAGAAGAACTTTCAAAGCAGTAGCTTAAATACCTGCTGTGCTAATTATAAAAAGTTGAATATCGCCGTCCCAAATCAAAGCTAGATGTTGTGAAGATGTTCTTCCATTTTTCGAAAACAGATTTTAATTATGTAGTCAAAATAATACACGAAACATTTTCCTAAGATGTGGAGTCTAGTAAATGTATCAACATAATACAAGAATAATTTGCTTCTGCAAGTAAATACAAATGAAGTACTTAACTAATTTTAAATCGAAGGTGGAATTACAAGCAACAATGCTTTTCAGTTAAATTCTGACTAAAACCTCAATACAGCAAAAATAATCTTACCTGGAATATTCTGAATAGTTGGTATAGCTTGAATGTTCGGTACTTGGATGACATTTCCAATATTGTTTCCTCGAAGTTGTTGCAAATTTGCAGGAATAACTGTGAACTGTTGTCCATTAGCTCCAGTAAACGTTAGTGGCTGCGTATTTGTATCAGCTTGAACTGTAACTGTTTGTGCTGCAACAGATGTAGGCGTCTGTTGGGAATTTTGTGCTGCTTGTGCAGTCACGGATGCATTGGCTATTTGCACCTGCTGTAGTTGACCACTGGGCGTAATAATACTGGCCATTTGAGGAACTATGGGTTGAGCTTGAATAAGATTTGGAACGGTGGCCAGTTGTACTGGAAAATGAATCGTCTGGTAGATGGTTTGGCCGTTGGCAGATGATATTGGTACTTGAACTGGGATAGTTTGCTGCATTGTGGGAAATTGAACTACTTGTGGTATGGACGGACGGACTGCTATGTTTTGTCCATTTGGTAATTGAATGGTTTGGATGTTCTGCAAGTTGGTGGGAAGAACATTTGGTCCACGAAGTATTTGTCCAGGGCTGAATATTTGTTGAGGCTGCTGACTACCTGTTGAATAGTAAAGTGGTGAGATGATGATGACAAAGACAAAAAGTACAATTCATATTTTAATATTTTTCGTTCTCTTAATTTACTATATACATACATACACAGTGCAATTGCAAAATTAATAAGTTAGATCACGCAATGATATAGAGGTTACAGTTGGCGTTACTGTTTCCCACCTATAGCTAGTTGAGATTTTATAGCAGTTACTATTAAATGTCCACTACAACGTGTTTGGTTTCTCTAATATTCGGTGTTGATTGTTGTTCTCGGTTTACTTTTATTTTAATGTGTTTAAACAATCTTGAAAATTTTTAAATTCATATAAAAACGTTCGTACATGACCTTCGGACTGTAGAAACAAAGTTAATGCAATTGTTGGTCGTTTGTAAAATAACCAAATTTAGACTTTAATTTAAAAGGATTCCATAGCGGAAACGTGAACCGCCATGTCCTTTAATATGAAATCATTATTTGGTGTCTCCCTTATGTAGCTTGATTCAGTCAAATGTAAGGTTAGATTTTGTAAGCCTCGGTATAAAAATCTCTATATCCCTAGAATTCAAATTGGTGTCCACTTGCGCAGAACACGTGATTAGTGTGGTGGTTTGATGTTTACGGAATTGTATTAATGAAGTGGTTGGTGGTGAAAGTTCTGTGGTATAAATCAAAATACCAATATAGTGGCATATGCAACCGGTCGTGCTTCGGAGGATACGAAAACCGTCGGTCCCGGTTGTCATACAAACATCGTTGACAATCGTTAACCTTGTAGTGGCACTTCTCTTCTCTGTTCGACGGGTTAGGTTAGCCTCCTGCCCAGCATACGTGCAAAGAGGGCTCACAGAACCTACTCTGTTGTAGGTAATTAACAGGCCATTGGCCTATATACAGAAGAAGAAGAACACATACTGTTTATGCAACATAACCTTACTTTAATTTTTATGTTATCAGATTCTAATTAAATATTTTCAAATGTAAAATATTGGAAATGAATTTTTAAATAACTTATTTTTTATTTTAAGTGATTTTCTGAACTTTATAAAATGATTTAATAGTAATTGTAAATTACGTGCAACATCGTCGTCAAATTTGTGCATTTGTCGTCTCAATTGTATTACATACTACTTCAAATCAATTAATGCAGAGCCATTGATTGATTGATTGATTTGAAAGAGCGAGATCTAGGACGCAGTTTTCCAAGCATCTCTAAGCACTGCAGCCATCATTGGCTTATTGTACAGCCTAACTAAGAATTTTGCCTCTCTGGGGTAATTCCAACTCCAGTAGTGATTTTTAACGTGTCACACATCGTAGCGGCACGGGACCCACAGCTTTACTTCTTATCCAACAGAAGGCGCATTTTCAGATTTTTTCCCGCTAGAAAAATCTCACCGACCTCGGTCACGTTCGATCCCGCGTCCCTTGGATCGAAAAGCAAACGCGCAAACCACTAGACCACCGAGGCCGGCATACAGAGCCATTAGAAATTGCCAAACACCACGGGAACTCGTATACAGAGTGGGTTGAAACTAACTACAAGGTAATAATTTCTTTATTTTTATTGATATCTGAAAGAAGAACAATAAATAATTTTAACACTGCTTTGTCGCCGTGTGAAACTTGGTGTCTATTATTATTCTTGTTTTGCTTTTAGTATGATTTGTTTACTAAACTCTTCAAAATTAATCAATGAAGACCGTGCTTTTAGGGCCTATTCTAGCACCAACTTCGAAGTGATAAAACTCGTTTTTCTCGTTCGCACGGCAGAATTGCCCCACATACACTTTCTAAAATAAAAATGATTCTGATTTGCGATTGTTGATATTATCAATGAAAACTCATTTACCATGTGGAAGAATATCATGTTCATTAACCACTAATAGAAATTAATTATTTAAAATTACTGTCGTATAGTGGGGAAATGTTCTGGGGTTGTTCCATTATTCCTCCCTTAATAATAAATAGGGTAAAACTAAACTGCACTTTTATATACCTATATGGTATTGAAAAAATAGTGTTGAAGAGATCCAATATAATCAAAAAAAAAGGTGAAGCTTTATTCAACATGAGTCCCCAAATCAATCGTTTGTAGAATATGAGCGATTTTCTGTTTCAAGTTTATTTAACACCAACTAGTTTTACTTACTCTAAACGCGCAACACCGGCATAGGAGAGAAGATCGCTACGTCTCGTGGGAGATAAAGCACTAAGAAGAAGAAGTTTTACTTAAAATTTTTAAATATGTTTGATATGCTCTCCTTCTATGTCAACACAGACTCTACTTCTTCTCAAAAAGAACTCCAAACCTTTCATAAACGCCCGGCTTTATTCGAATTATCTAACAAATCGTTGTTGTAACCCCGCAGTATTATTTGCAGGTGCTGCTTACGCTAAACATTTCAGGTAACACAAAAGTCCAAACGAATTAAGTAGGAAGATCTAGGAAACCATCGCAAGAGACCTCGTTTTATTCGTTTTCCATCTAATGTTGCATCAAGTACTGTCTAACAATAGTGGTGTCCCGTCATGCGTATACCAAAAGTTAAGTTTCTGATTTTTAGGCATATCTTCCATCATCTATCAATAAATCATGATATCCAGGGCTTGACCATGTATATTAGTATTAGTGGTCCTGTTAACTTCTCCTCTAAAATGCTCACCCAGATATTCAGAATGAGACACTGTTGATATCTGGATCCAGCAACTACTCGAAGAATCTCACTAGAATGTGAAAATCCCATCTTTAGTGAATCCAACCTCATCACTAAAAATGATGTTCGTGGCGAAATCTTGATGATCGGCATTCTCTCATAAAAACCACTGACTGAGTACCTATCATTCTTCTTCAGTGGTCAGGACGATGAAAGGCTTGTACCCGTTAATTATAGGACGGACATAAAAATGGACGATGGAAAATTCTCCAAGCAAGACAACTACTGGTAAATCACTTCGGTCGAAATTCTTCTCATGCTCGGTTTGGGATTTGCTTCCACTACAGTCAAAATTTGCTCTACAATTTCTGGTGAAAACACTGACCTTGACTATCCGCAGTCATAAGCAGGTTTCATAAAACAACCACTATCACTTAGCCGTTGGTAATGTAGCGGCCCGCATTTGCGATTATGTTTATATTCTCACAGACAGTTCAACTTTTGGACATTATGCTCATAATTTAAATTTTTAATCTATATTCGCATATATATTTCATTTTAAATGCAACTGCTAATGAATTTTAGTTGGCGTTTCAAAATCACGCCTCATTGATCTTGGGAACGGCCGATCCTTCACACGTGTTTATTTTTTTTTGTAAAGGGACTGTCCTTCACGAGTAGACCTAATTTATGAGGGCAACGATAATAAAGTAAACATCAACTTTCATACAGAATGAATGGAATTATAAGACACCTAATTAGGTAGTTGAATTTTATATTTCCATATTTAAAATTTTGCATTTCAGCGTTTTCTTTCAGCTATTTATTTCAAAAAATAGGTTAACAATGTGACCTTCAATTAGGTGAGCTCAAGTACGTAGGTACTCAATGACAGCTGTCTTTGGTGCGGTCTGTTCTTATGATAAATGGTTGATTTGGTTTAGTCCATAACCGTTTTAATATATTACTTGTTTGTTGAAATTCGTGTTGTTTCCAAAAATGGGGTGCACGTGCAGTAGATGCTCACGATCCAGCACCCACTTTTGGCCTATAAAAGCAGAAGTAAGTTGTTATGAAAGGGATTCTTGATCTAAACGTCAAGAAGCACAGTTCCTTTACAGGTTTCCTTAACCCATCATCTGCCCAGCACTTTGAGGTATCTCAGCAGCTTACGGGTTTCCCTTGGCGATTGCGCTTCAAAGTATCTCAGCTGCAGCTTCAAGTTTCATTAAGCATTCACCTGTCCAGCGCTTTGAGGTATCTAGGCAGCTTACGGGCTTCCCTTGACGATTGCGCTTCGAGGTATCTCAACTGGAGCGTCAAGTTCCATTAACCATTCACCTGCCCAACGCTTTGAGGTATCGCGGCACCTTACGGGCCTCCCTTAGCATTTGCGCTTCGAAGTATCTCAGCTGCAGCGTCAAGTTCCATTAATCATTCTCCTGCCCAGCGCTTTGATGTGTCTCAGCACGTTGCGGGTTTCCCTTGGCGATTGCGCTTCGAGATATCTCAGCTGCAGCGCCAAGTTTTATTAACCATTCACCTATCCAGCGCTTTGAGGTATCTCGGCAGCTTATGGGCCTCCCTTGATGATTACGCTTCGAGGTATCTCAGCTGCAGCTTCAAGTTCCTTAATCCTTCATCTTGCATCTTCAGAAAACCATCCTGTATACAGGCTTATCACTTCATCTTTATTCTTCTGTTTTAACTGAGCAAATAGTCTAAATTTCCAAAGGAAATCGTTTTACTTGAGATCGCATGCACTAGTCCTGCTAAGGTTTCCTTTGGTTTCCTAGCCTGACCAGGTGAGTATGGACGTAGTTTAATTGCACTATCTGGAGTTGATATTTACGTTAGTAAAAGTGTTAAACCTCTCTGGTGTTTTATTTCACGCACTTAGCACCACTACTCTAGAATCGAACCTAAAACAATCACGACGAGTCACGACGAATAAAAGACAAACACAACACAAGGGTCCGTAATGTTACAGTAAAGTCTTTCAAACACCAGTTGGGAAGACAACTGATGATATGAAAAAGCTTCGCAATAAGGACGGCGTGTTTCCAAAGCATTTGCTTAACATTACATGAAATCCATATCACCAGTTCGACGTTAGAATAAAAGGGTACGGTGATTTAAAACTTCTTAAATCGCTATTAATGGGATTGCGCTCCGCAGAGAAATCTAATGGTCTAATACTAATAATTTTCAGGCTACTAGATAGCAACACCTGCACTATACGATGCTAACAACACTATTATTTTCTGGGATGATAATAAACATAAATTAAAAATTAAGCACTCATGTGATGAAAACGATTGCATTGCGGACCCATATTGATTAAGATTTACACTATAAGCCCCTTAAATATATAACCCTTTTCTTTCAACACCCTGTATCGATTGCTCATTTTTGTAACATTAATTTAATTTTTTAATTATTTATCAGATACTGGCGATATCTCACCTGCTAAAGACATAGCAGGTATAAACAGGGCCTCTTGTCCATCAACAGTAACAGTTTGCATGGGTTGCATGACGTTGTAAGCGAGATTTTGCCCTGTGGCGCTGACTATTTGGGCCCCTTGCTGCTGTAAAAGTTGCTGGGACAGCTGTGGGGGAATACCCACGGGGACGCTGACCACTTGGGGACTCGCAACCGGCATACTCTTCACGGGGGTGGGCGTACTGGTCATCGTGGGAGGTGTTGGTTCGCTTGAAGTGGGTCCGATCTTGCTGCAGGTCGCCGCTAAAAGCGCGAGCGGCGAGGGGGTGGGTTTACTCTCCTGTAATCAAAAGGCGGAGCTTTATTTTACAAATCCTGTTGAAATAATTAGACAATCAAATAATTAATGTAATACCAATATAATGTCGGAATTGAAACATGTAAAGCCATATCATATTCAGTTTAAACTTGAAGCTGACCCAAGTAGAAAAAAGTAATTTTCGGTTAGTATTTGAAAGAACTTTTTTGAGTTTATATAAATAAGTATACTAACATACCTAAATTATTATGTATTAAATTTACTTCATCGACATTTGTGTTTTTTGATCTTGATTTTTTTATATCGTTTACCCTTTCAGTTTTATCTTTACGAATCTCTGTACAGTGCTGAGTTCGCAAGAAGTGTGATGAATCTAAATTATTATCGTTGCTATTTAAAATTAGTTCTCTTTTTACAGTGATAGGTACCTACCTATACATTACATTTCATACCTACACGATTGGTGAAAGTAGAAATTCTTGAGAAAATGCGTAAATGATTGCTTTAAATTTGAAAACTATTTAAAGTTCATGCTAAACATTTGTTATGTGAATGCTTGCTGTAGCTTGTTAATAGTACATATAACCTCACTAATTGAAATGTTCTAAAATGGCAGTTGATAAGAGTAGCTAGATATAACTGCATATTATTATGTAACTTATACGATACGTTCATATAAAAAAGGTGTATATATTATTACGAAATAATCAGAAATGGGGGTGAATTTTCCATTATTTTCTTAGCAGCGGCAGTAGTTTTCGTAATGATCGGCCACTACACTTTCTGCTAGGCTTCGTGTCTATGTGGAGGGATTTGGAAATCCCTTCGCCAGAGAAATATATTCGGTTGCAAATGCTTTGTGTTGTAATGCGTTTGCGATTTCCAGACAATAAAAGCGAGAGGATCGTTGCGATTTCCAGACAATAAAAGCGAGAGGATCGAAAAATATTACGTATTACTGCGAAAGTAAACCGTTATTGCATAGTTATACAAAAAATCACATATAACATAGAAATCACACAAAATCGTAATTATTGTCTGCGGATACACTTGACAGTTAGTTGTCAACCTACTAAAGAATCTACAGTACAGACAACCAAAGTAAATTACATACAACGTGTTTCTATAATAGTTAATCAACGTTTGAGAGCATATAAAACAAGAAAAATAAAGACGAAAATCATCAATAAATTTTTTTGAAAAAGTGTATATTAAGGGAGATACAGCCCCTTAACTGTCAGCTTCTAACGATGATTTTAATTTAATATCTCGGAAACCATAAGTGATAAAATGATAAAATTTGGTATAGATAATATCTTTGTCTATTTCATCTGTCAATTACAGCATTTATTTTCATGACCAATTCCTTTTTTTTGTTTTTGTTTTTACTGAATTAAAAAATTTAACTGATTATTAGATTCAAATTGAATTTACTCAAAAATGGTGCGTTTTATCGAAGTTTATTAAGAGTACCTTTTTTTCTTAAAATACCTTGATTTATCATAATTTTCAATAAAAACATTTAAAAAATTGCTTACAAAAAAGTTAGAGGTAAATTAACCCTTCGCGCTGCTCGCTAGAGAGACCCCTGGATAAGTTATTTAAATTATTTTAATTTTATCGGATAAAATATGACAAAGATATTATCTATACCAAATTTTATCATTTTATCACTTATGGTTTCCGAGATATTAAATTAAAATCATCTTTAGAAGCTGACAGTTAAGGGGCTATATCTTCCTCAGTACACACTTTTTCACAAAATTTTATTGATGATTTTCGTGTTTATTTTTCTTGTTTTATATGCTCTCAAACGTTGATTAACTATTATAGAAACACCTTGTATAAACCTGCGACACACGTTTACTTTAACATAATTAACCATTAGCTTATTTTACTATTTTTTTTATATCCATTATACACAGTTTTGTGCTAGCCTTAAGAACTTACTCCATATATTAATTTATTGTGAATAAAGCAAAAATTGATTTTAATAAATAGTAAGCAGCAAAAAGTAAAATTGGAATAAAAAGCAAAACAATATATGCTTTTCCAAAGCTGATTAGCAACCAAGAGCATCCCCGAAGAACGCGCACTTTCTATATATTTTGTTATGTTACGGGTTCTTAAATACTATAATTCTGTACTTTATATTCATACAACATTTACTTTGTTTTTATTATAAATTTAGCAAAATAATTGAGGGAGCTTACGGGGTGGAAGGAGAGGCCCCTGCCACAACTACGTACATATACACTGATTTTTTTATATTTACGGTCGTCCTTCATCGAAAGTTTGGAATAACATACCATATAAGAGCAATATACGGTAAACACAGTATTACATTTGTCCATGGCATACACCTAATAATAAATCATTTGAAACTTTGGAAGTTGGGCAGTACAATACCCTCAAGTATGTATAAGTACTTATAGAGATTACCTCGTTACACTACTATATATTGTATATCAAAATTACGTTTTGAATGCTGTTAACGGTAGCGTAAATACGTTGTTTATATATTATCCATCTACCATCTGTTTCCATTCCGGTTGTTTATGGAAGTCTGAATATGTGTAATTCAGATTATGACCAACTAAAGACTGTGATACAGTGTATTTAAGTTCTAGATCTACAATTACCCCCTGTCAATAACTCCCCATACAAAAGCCGACCAGTATATTTGTATAGGAGGTTTTTTGAACAGGAGATTATTGTCAGGGGGAATTTTTGCGTTTACTATCTTCTAAGCGTTACTGGGTGCGCTACCCGCGTAGGAACCGGAAAGCATATGCATGGCATTTTTCCGTTTACTATCCTGTGAGCGCTACTGGGTACACTACCAATTTAGAATTTTGGCAATAAATAAATTATACATAATTACATACTTTTGCAGTGCTCGAACCAAACCGCGTATTTCGGGCACTAGTCTACATAAATTTAACCTTTACTCTTTTATTTAATGATATTTTCGGCTCTTTGTCACTAACTATTGCTTTGTTTGGTTTTGCTGCTTATTTTTCATATTTTGTTTATTGATGTATCCAAACAAACTTCCCATTTTATGGGCGCATGTAAATTTCTTGAATCTTTCAATTTGTTAATTTCTTACTTTAAGCTCTAAAGCCGGAAATGACCGATATTCGTATTTGGTTACCTCATTATTCGAAGGGTACATGGTGCCTAGATTACCTGTAGGATTAAGCAATCCTTTTTGCAGGGCAGGTAAATCCATAAATTTGGTGCCCAGTTTACACCCGCCGCATTTTATAGCCCAGAACTTAATGTTTCTGGGAAGCTGCAGCTTATTGTATTTTTATTACTACTCCCCAGATGTTTAAGTGGTACCGTGAGAGCAATAAAAACCTAAGGCAAAGACATCCCTGTAATTTTAAAGTCTTGTCTCAGATTACTCTGATTACTCAGATTACTCTGTAATGATTACTATATAATAATAATTATTATAAAGATGTAAACATTATAAATATTTTAACTGTCGTACATTATTGACATTTAAAATGTTCTTAGGTTGTTTATTTAATTATTTAATAGAAATATAAAATTAACACTTTATTTTGCCAGTGTTTGTCTATACTTTTAGTTAGATATATTCAAGGTTACCTTACCGTCTCAAGTGTTTTCTGGTCCCAGTGGTCGAAGTAGTGAGGTTATGCAGTTATGGGTTATGTCAATAAACATTTATTTGAAATAAAATTGTTGCGTACACATTTACAGAACAAAGTAACTAAAGGATTTTTTTACAAAAGATGTTGAAAATGTTGATCATTGTTTTCTAAATATAAATACACTGTTCTCTTAACAGTTTCAAACACATTCACCAGAATATCACAGGTAAGTTCAATAACTTTTGTGAAATATCATTTTGTAAATCTCCTAGATTTTGTGGTCTATTACTAAAAATATTGTTTTTTAGATAAGGGAATAGAAAGAAGTCTGGAACTTTAAGATCGGGTGACCTTGGTGGATACAAATGTCTACTAATTAACCGATCATCATAAAATTCCTACAAAAATTGTGTGACACGATTAGTTGTATGTGCTGTGACTTTGTCCTGCTGGAAGTAACCATTTATAATTTCATCATGAAGTTCATTGAAAAAGGGCGTTAAGATATTTTGAAGATAATAATCGGCGGCTATATTTTCTGCATCAAACTTGTAAACTATTCGTCTTCTTGAAACAACGATCCGTAAATCTATCTATTGTGGATGTAACAGTGTTTCCTCAAACATATGTGGATTATCTGTTGCCCATATTCTCATATTTTGGCTGTTAATATACCCATTGAGGTGAAACCAGGCTTCATCGCTGAACCATATAAGATCAATTATGTCATTATTATTTATGTTGTTTAAGAACCAGTGATAACAATTAGTTTTCGGTTGCAAATCACGCGGTAAAAGTTGATGACTCGTTTAAATTTTGTATAGAAACATGCTTAATTTTTGTTTATTGTACTACAAATACTGTATGACAAATCAATTTATTGGCTTGATTTTCTGATCGGCTTAGATGAGTCGCTTCCATGACATCCCTAACATTATCAATAACTTCTGCAGTTCTTTTCACGGGTTTTCCTGATCCTTCTTTCCTTTCAACGCTTCCACTTTCTTTAAAATTATTCACAACAATCTTGGCAGTTTGACCGCAATTATTATACGTGAAGTTTGCAGCCTCATTCGGATAACGTTGTTGAAATTCTGTGAAAGATTCTAATATGACGATTTTATATTCCACTATTAACATCTTTAAATTCAAAGTAGTATATGTAATTGTAATGACTTTTGCTGTAATCAATTAATTAAATAAATAACCTAAGAAAGTTTGAAATGTAAACTGTCAATTATTATTGATGTATGACATTTAAAAATATTTATAATGTTTACGTCTTTATGACGATCATGATGATTTGAAAGAGCGAGATCTAGGATGCGGTTTTCCAAGCATCTATATGCACTTAGGCCACATTTAGCCCATTGTACACCCTAACTAAGAATTTTGCCTAGCTGGGGTAATTCCAACTCCAGTGGTGATTTTTAACGTGTCACACATCGCAGTGACACGGGACCTACGGCTTTATTTCTTATCCGGCAGAAGGCGTATTTTCAGATTTTTCTCCGCTAGAAAAATCTCGCCGACCTCAGCCAGGTTCGATCCCGCGTCCCTCGGATCGAAAGGCAAACGCGCTAACCACTAGACCACCGAGGCCGGCTTCACCTCTTTATAATTACAGATTAATCTAAGACCAGACTTGCCGGCCTCGGTGGTCTAGTGGTTAGCGCATTTGCCTTTAGATCCGAGGGATGCGGGATCGAACCTGGCTGAGGTCGGCGAGATTTTCCTAGCGGGGAAAAATCTGAAAATGCGCCTTCTGTCGGAGAAGAAGTAAAGTCGTAGGTCCCGTGCCACTGCGATGTGTGACACGTTAAAAATCACTACTGGAGTTGGAATTACCCCAGATAGACAAAATTCTTAGTTAGGGTGTACAATGGGCCAAATGTGGCCAAGTGCATAGAGATTGGAAAAACCGCGTCCTAGATCTCGCTGTTTCAAGCCATCAGCCATCAAGACAAGACTTTAAAATTCGAAGGGTGTCTTTAACTTGGGATTGTATTGTTCTCACGGTATTTATTTCCACTGCAATGATACCCCCAAATATATGAACAAAACGGCATAGGTCAGTAGATAATCTCTAAAGCGACTAAATATTCGAATACCAGCTTCAGTACCTTCTACATCAAATCTTCTCTTTGTGACTCAATGAATTATGTAGAGGTCTTACAAAATCTCGTGGAAGAGCGCAGAAAGAACAAAAGCCGTACGTGTTCAGGTGACGCCCATTTTACTACACCGCCTAAAAATATTGCCATTTGATGACAGCTGACGGCTCGCTGCATATCTCACGCGTATCAACTTATTTCTTCGATTTGCCAGGTTTTTCCATTTGTAATAACATAGATTTTGTCAAAACTACAGTGAAGCGTGTTCATTATTGCACAGTAAGTGTAAAATACTGTTTTAAAAACTTATTTACAATATACCTAACCTATTTCACCAAATTACAGAATCTTTAAAATGAGCATTCTTTTTATTTTAATCAAGCTCATTATTATGCTTATTAATAAATTTAAAACCTACTATTAATACTATTGCAGAATAAAATAAATTTGAGATTTATACATTTTCTTGGAATTCATTGAACTAAACGGTTAATGTTTTTAGGTTCCACTGTAACAATCTCCCGCTATTTCAAGCGCCGCCTTTGCGCATCTCATCTTCCACGAGATATTGTAAGACCTCTAACTTCTTTATTATTTTAATAAAATATTGAATATGTGAATTATTAATATACCTACTACACCTACATTTTGTTATTGTGTTTGTTCTTATACTGGCTGTCGCTAAATTTGTTTATAGTATACCCTATAATCTTTAGGAGCAGCAAAACAACATAGATTATACATTGAAAATAAAACAATTACATCCTACTGTAGTGTAGCAGGGGGCGGGGGTTCTACAAAGTTGCCTCCTCTCTCTACTTAGGGGGGGGGTTACTTTTTTAACTACCCCTTAATGACATTATTAAATAAATAACCCTAAGGAGAATTTCCGTTTTTAACATTGCTTATTATTCCAAGCTAATTTTTAATATTTCGCTTGATTCAACTATTCATTAAATTAAGCAGATTAAATTGGTTTAGGTACCAGCAAGCTTTGTTTTGCAATGACACGGAAAGGTTTTCGACAATGTAACAACTACCTGCCAGTTAACCGATTACAACTTTCACAGAATTCAGGACACAAAAAGTGCTTCCTTCCCTAATATATTTTTTGCAATGCCCTGATTGCGTTATAGATCAAATTTATACCGCTAATAAGTGTTCAATGATCAAGATGTGTACATATGGCATTACCATTGAAAAAAATGTGTTTTGCCAGTGACTTATACTAAAATCATTTTCTTTTGTAGCGGCTTTCTCATATTCTTCCGACTTATACTATATATGAGATGTAATATTTTCATTTCCCACCTTTGATTCTGATTCAGTAGTCCCCTAAAAAAAGGTATACCTGATTCAATACTCTAATGAGAGACATACACATGTCTCAACATATTGGCGTTCTATAATTACTCAACAACTAACTAGGTACTTACGTTATATTTAGCAATATGACAACACTGAATATTGGGAATCCCCAAACTACATTCGCGATTTCTTTTGCAATTAATTCTTTTAGTGTTCTGTTCATATACCTTTTGATAGAAATGACTAAAGTTCGTTAGAATATGGAGGAAAGGTGTGGACCTTCTCTCAGTTCGCCAGTAAAAGTATGTAGAGAGAATGCAATCCCTGCCAATCTTCAACAAGTAGAAGAAACATTACAGCGTTAACATGACATGGACGATATCTTAATTCTCTTCAGTAACAAAAGCAGGTGACAAACTGGTTTGAGAACCAAAAAAAGAGTGGAAATATGTATCTACAAAGCTTCCCAGAAGGTAAAGTTGGTTATCGTTTAATAGAAATGACATATACAGGGTATGTAATTATAAACATGTGCAAAAAACTTTAATCGCCTGTTTCTGAGGATATTTAACCCCTAAATCACCTAGAAATTTTGTTCAAATTCGGCACCGTTACGGAGGTATGGCGCTTCAAAGTGTCTTTACATCAATTCACTAAAATATAAATAACTTTTTTATTTCTTGTCTGATTATTAAACTTTGTTGCTTTAGAAAGCTTAATTTTCAGTCTAGAAAACTGTACATTTGACTGTGAAAAGTGGATGAAATCTGACCCAAAAATGAAAAATTTGATTTAAAAATTAATAAATTAGGGTATATCTTGATAACGAGATCATTAACCTGAGTTTTTTGTCAGCTTCTGAACTAGTATTGTTTTCTAAAAAAAAAGGTCTTCACTATTTTTCCCGAATATTTAATATCTCTACAGTTATCTAACCGAGTTTCGGATAGAAATGATAATTTAAATACACGCACCTGGCATTTCCCACTTTTGACAAGGACTTAAAATTGAGGATTGTGCTACTCTAGAAAGCTTGCACTGTTGATGTAGCTCTA
This sequence comes from Limonius californicus, assembly GCA_014611495.1. NCBI lineage: Eukaryota > Metazoa > Arthropoda > Insecta > Coleoptera > Elateridae > Limonius > Limonius californicus. The sequence continues at coordinate 5,408 of JABXWE010009541.1, read as the reverse complement.
TGCTAGATCGATCGTAACATTTTCCTTCAGTGAAAGCTTTAAGTTAACGAAAATAATTTTTCTTGGCTCAAAAACAAACCTATTTTTGCTACCTGTTCAGCAGTGTATTTTGATTTTAAATGTTTGCCAGAAACAAATATTTCTTCAATATTGTTATTATACAAATAAAAATATTAAAAAAGTAAACAACCGGCGCCGGTAGCTCGGATAGGTTGGCCGTATGCCTTTCACGCAGCTGTCCCGGGTTCGAATCCGGACGCCGAGGTCGGTGGTTTTTTCTGAGCGATAATAAAAAACGCTAAAACGGCCCTTGTTCTCGGATAGCAAGTAAAATCGTAGGCACCGTGTCCAAGTGTTGTTGGGCACGTCAAAAGAACCCTCAAACAGGCTAAATTTCCAGGTGTGGTAGGATCGCTCCCTGGCGTCGGTGGTTAGCCATAGTAGCAGAAATAGGCCGACGTTAAATAAAAAATAAAACAAACAAACAAAAAAGTAAAAAATATGCGAGAATACAATTTATTAAAACAGTTTTTTAGAAAAAATTTGTTAAGTAAAATAAAATAATTGTTACTTTCTTAACTGCCCCAAAAGAGGCTTCATATTGGAAGGTTTAGTTTATACTAGATAAATTAAGGCAAATGATAAATTTGATGTTTTCCTTTCCTTTGCATTGTTTCTTCTCATTATTTGACAGTGGTGTCAATTCTTATTCTGTCTACAGTAGTATTAAATAAAAAAACAGGAAAACATCGGTGCAGCGAAAACCTACAAATGTCTAAAATATCGTACATTTATTCCTGTCTATCCTATGACGTCACTTGCCTAACAAATTTCTAAAATATCGTACATTTATTCCTGTCTGTCCTATGACGTCACTTGCCTAAGCACGTTTACAAGCATGATTTGGAATTTGAATTGAGTAATAAACATTTTCGTACCTAGACGAACTTTCTAATCGATTCTGTTTTCTGTAATTCAGTAAAATTTCAATATCATGCAGGAACCCTCTTCTAAAAATTTCAGTGGCAATTAAAATCTACACCCTTTGGCTACGCGCTGCGTCAGTGGCTTCATCCCGATGGCGAATTGTACATTTCTTACACCTCAAAACGAACACTCGTCAGTTTCCATAAATAAAAAAATTTATAGTTAAGCACCCTTAGTGTAAGTGAACTTCCTAGACTACGCCACTGCATTCACAGAGTATGCCACTGAGGTATTGTATAACCCTGAATAGGCCCGCCACTGTCAGTTTTCATGAATAACGTAACACGTGTATTTCAACGTTCCTGGCGAACTTTTGCAGCCTTCAATAGTTCCCTCTTTCTCTTGCCTTAATCTTTCTAAGTACTGCCTACTTTAACTACATAATAAATAGGTGGGCATCCAGGTGTCGTTTATGGTAATTATAGTAGTAAAATAATGGTTGTTCCTTGGTAGTTACAGTTAACGTTTTTGTCAGGGTAAGCTGTTTCCATACACAGGGCATTTGTATGCCGTTGAAATTGGCGGGTAAACTATTTTTTAAAGGCAGTATACACCCACTGCATAGGAAATGTTCCGGTTCCCGGCATTAAATAACTGCAGCCAACGTTCTCGCGCTGCGCTCCGACCCCTGGATGGAGCCAAAGTTCGACCTCCTATCTACAAATGGGACAAAGTAACTCCCACAGCCCACTTCAATCCTTGCCCGCCCTAAACTAAGAACTACTTGGCCCAAAGCCGCCAGTATTCGGCACTCACCTGAGTTGTGTTCTGCACGTAGTCCGTTTTTTGCGTTTCCACCTCAGAAGTCATTATTGTTAACAAAATAGGAAAGTCTATGCATGTTCATTGCACTTTGTTCAATGATTGAGCGTTGTGAACCGCGCTTTACACGCCGCCTGTGATCGATACCTCGAAAAATTCACGGCGATTAACTGCACTTTTGGCCTATCTGCACTTTTTGAATAATTACCGGACCACGAGGCGCCTCGTTAAACCACTGGGGATAATGAAATTTGCACAATTGGGCGTGATGCGTAAGAACTAGCTCCGGGTGAACTCTGCAAACGCAGGCGGGCGACCGACACACAAACCACGCCACTCGTCGATGACGGGGCAGGCTTTCCTATGGTTCCTTTCGGTACACCCTCCCCACTGAATAGCACAGCGAACGGTGTTTCATTAAAAACCATATTTAAGCACCGGTGAGCCTTCATACCAAACCTTAATTTTTCTCGTGGCTTAGATGAGTTTGAATTTCATCATAAACATGTTAAATTAGCGAGTTATTAGTTCTAAAAGTATCCAGCAAGGGGTCTGAAGCGGCGTATACCAGTAACAGCACAACACCCAGCCGCGGGCTAAGGGGCGTCAGTCGTCTCAAATTGCGCCCTCCCCTCGTTCCCCGATGCAACAGCGTGTCTTGAGTGCATTCTCTGTTTTTGTTTAGTCAATCTGGCATTGATTGAGTTGCATTATTTGCTAAAAAATAATATTTTCTAATTAATTGTTATCATGCGGAAGATGCGTTGTACTTTAGCATTCGAGCAAATTATTAAGCGCACTAGGAATTATTGACCGGCAAGGTGTAACCTTGGGGGTTAAACTAGGAAACGGCAGTGCGTGTATCTGTGGATCCCTACAGGGGCTGGACACTCGGTCCTTACTCCCGCAAGGGTGGCAATGGTTACGCCCACTATCGTTGCATTTACTTTCAAAATTGCTTTGGTTTTCAAGGTTAAACCTCGAGTGCAAGGAGCCTACTCGCAGTGGCCAAAGGAAACGGAAAAGAACCGTTTTGCCGCAAAGTATGGTTAAGTTCTGTGCATCGCATATACATTACGTAAGAAATTAGTTTGGAACATATGCCTGAAACAGGCCGGAACCATCAATTTCCTGAGCGTAATTAATTGTTATGTTATTATAAACATCTGGCATAGTATAGTTTATTTCAGAGCTGATAACTGATACACGTTGTTTAGGGGTCACTTGGATGACTGACAGTATTTATAATAGATCATACTCACACAGTGAGTAATATGTTAATTTATACACGAGAAGTGTGTGTATTGCATAAAAAGTGATCGATAAAAAAATTAGCTAGAGCAGGGCATGCATTTAAAAGCAATGGTCATGTATTCGTGTGGCTAACTTCACGCTACTTTGCACTAGTAAATAATATTAGGTTATAAACTGTCAATGTCAAAACAAAACGTAAAAATTTAATAATTTCACTATAATGCTTTTTACTGTACTACAATAGTATATTATTATACGAGTTTCATAACGGGCTTATTGTAGCACGCGTGGGTTTGGGGCACGACGAGCGTAGCGAGGAGTGCTCCAATGGAACAAGTGCTACAATGCCCGTTATGAAACGAGTATAATATACTATTTTATCTACTTTGAGATACTTGTTATGTAGAAATTCAAAATTTCTGATAGAGTTTGTGGTTATGTATATTCGACATCTGACATTTGTCGTTTTATGACCAAAGTGAAAGCAACTGTCACCAATCTTAAAAACCAAAAAGTTACCAAAAACAGTTTAATAATAGAGGATTTTATTACCAAAAACAGTTTAATAATAGCCTCCATTATTAAACTGTTTTCGGTATCATAATGGACCTATTATTAAATCAAAGTAGATAAAAAATATTTATCTACTTCGATTTAATAATAGGTCCATTATGATACCGAAAACAGTTTAATAATGGAGGCTATTATTAAACTGTTTTTGGTAACTATTTGGTTTTTAAGATTGGTGACATTTGCTTTCACTTTGGTCATAAAACGACAAACGTCAGCTGTCGAATACATAACCACAAACTCTGAACTGTATTTATTAAATTTACTACAATCAAATATAATTTAAACTTAACTTTTAACGAATTAATTAAACAATTTTTTCTAGTTATTTAAATTTTTCAAATTTAAACTAATTCAAATGTCAGAACAACGAAATTGATACTTTGCCCGTTAGATGGCGAGTGTCAAATGTCACTTGACAATTCGCCAACGTTACGCCCAAAAATCCCTAGATTGTGTAATGCATTTTTTAATACCAGAAATTTTGAATTTCTACATAATCAGTAACTCACAGTAGATAAAATAGTATATTATACTCGTTTCATAACGGGCATTGTAGCACTTGTTCCATTGGAGCACTCCTCGCTACGCTCGTCGTGCCCCAAACCCATGCGTGCTGCAATAGGCCCTCTTATGAAACTCGTATAATAATATACTATTATCTACTTTAAACTAATAATAGGTCCATTATGATACCGAAAACAGTTTAATAACGGAGGCTATTATTAAACTGTTTTTGGTAACTATTTGGTTTGTAAGATTGGTGACATTTGCTTTCACTTTGATCATAAAACGACAAACGTCAGATGTCAAATATATAACCACAAACTCTGAACTGTATTTATTAAATTTACTACAATCAAATATAACTTAAACTTAACTTTTAACAAATTAATTAAACAATTTTTCAAGTTATTTAAATTTTTCAAATTTAAACTAATTCAAATGTCAGAACAACGAAATTGATACTTTGTCCGTTAGATGGCGACTGTCAAATGTCACTTGACCCACGCGTGCTACAATAGGCCCTCTTATGAAACTCGTATAATATACTATTATGGTTGAAGCTTATTGTCGTTATGGCAAGAAAGTTGCTAGCGCGTGGCAGTAGTTAGTGAAGTTATTAAATTATTAAGTCTTAAAGTGTTGACATTGACTATTCATAACCTATTCTTATTTAGCAGCGGCCGCAAGGGTACATAACCATGAAGTTACGATATGTGTTGTTAAATGCGCGGACTGCTATAAAATATTTTTTTTTCGATCAAGCTCCACTTACAGTTAGTAATCTACACATTCACTTAATAAACTTTGGTATTATTAATAGCGTAAAAATATGTACTTTACATGACAATCAGGTAACGGTAATTTTTGATAGCATTATTGTACGGCTACCATAAAAACAATTTTTAATCAAAAATACGATATAAAATGAACTGTGGAAGTCTTAACTAGAGTTTTTTACTTACAAATTTCTTTAACGGGGCTGTAGGCAGCGATTTTTAATATTGAACGCCACCAAACTGAAAGCTATGGTTCCTGTATTTGTAAATTCAAGAACGTTTGGTGTTGTTCTTTTAGTATTATCATAAGCTCCCTGCCTTTATTGTAAGTTCCCAACCCAAAGAATTTTGTAAAATAAACTCGTATAAAGTGGGTTACACGGTTATAATAACAGGTTACTATGTATATTCTTTGAGGCTTTCGCGGTTTCTCGAACTGTCAATATTACAATTTACTTTCGGCTTAGACCGCGTCGTCATTTGGGAACTACGCCCAGCATTATCAGGTAAGGACCGACCTGTAGCTTGTCTGACTGTACAAGCATTTGCTCT
>JABXWE010009540.1:0-15204 GCA_014611495.1 Limonius californicus | reverse complement strand
CGAAACCACTCCGATATGCGACCGCCTCACCCTACTCCAGCAGAAGTACATCTCTCGCACCCTTCATCAAGGCATTCCTATCGCCAACGAAACCCTCACGACCTCCCACAAACCCCTAACCCGTGACCTCGCCCCAGTCAACCGTGTGCCCAGGAAACCCCGGAGCAAACTCCCACACCCCCCCACAGCCCTCCTATCATCCATGTACCCCGACCTCCCTGGAATCCTCATTGACATAGTGGAGGACACTCCACTGTCAATGAGGTGAACAGACCAACTCCACCATTATTGCTCTAATGAACACAAAATACTCCACTTTTATTTAATATTACAGATACGCCAGGAAGCCCCAACCCCCCCCAGCCCAGACCAACCAGCCACCACGCCAACCACCAACCCAGCACCAGCCCACCAAGATGCCACCAACCCAGAAGGAAGAAACGAAGCCCAGGACTGAAGAGGCCCAACGCCTAGAACGGTCCACCTACATAATATTAAGTTACCTTTAAAAATGAAATGTATTATCTTAAGTTTTTTGAATATACGTATTTTCAATTCAATTCAAGACGCACTTTTCATAAACATTTTGTTTTGAATGTATAGAATACTAAGCAGGCGCATTATGGGTTCATATCTATTTATGGAGCTTTTTAAAACACAGATACAGCAAATACAAATTTATAATAACAGAACCAATACTTGCTGCTAATGACTTAAATTTTAAAATACCAGCATTCTTGGACAGCCTTCGTTACAAGAAATACATATTTTGCGTACTTCTGTACATACAGTACTAAATGAAACTTCAATTTAATTGATATACCGGGTGTAAAAAACAGTTTCTACAAACCATTTCAGGCTAATGATAACATAAATTTTTTAAAGTTTGTCTTACACTTTCCAACAATTACAGTTCCGACGCAGCAGGAACTGCCAGCGATTTTGATATTTTAAATGGAATCAAAAATCTTTTTTCGTTGATACGGATATAGCGTAAAATTGTCTAACTAGCTCTAATTTCAATTGTTTATTGATGATAAATTTACAAAAAAATGAATTTTAGATATCTTTAAGGGTTTACTTCATACCGCACCAATGAAACTACATGTGTACTGTCAGAAAAAAAATATTATCTTAAGTCATATACACTATTCACGATTGATTTGCCATCCAGCAGGCTGTGTTTTTTTTTCTTAAGTTGAATTTCTGAAATATTATTTGATTGATTTCTTGCAATGTCAAAATGAAATTGCCCTGTTGCCAGCTCTAGAGTCCCCTACTTTTCTAAACTAATCTAGTAAGTTTAGAATTAATAAAATACATAATATATTATACCTACTTAATTGTCAGAATGGTGAAAGTTATTAACAAAGTTACTAAACTGCAAATTGTGATAGCTTTCAACCATTTAAAAGAGATAGGCCAGACTTCACACGATTTACGATTATAAATCGATTAATTGATATATTTGGGGTAAGCATGTATTATTTCTTAAATATGCAATTGCAAATTACTTATAATTTTAGGTGTCTGAGCGTTCTATAAGGGACATTTTATCACAAAGACAGGACGTTTTGAAATCTTCCATTTATAGTATACGTGTTCTTAAATTAAACGTTTAGAAAAGACTTGCAACGACAAATTTGGCAGTATCATCTAAACAATGAACATTTTACTCTCGACAAACTCTTGGCTGATTCTCCCGAAAATTTGGAATACAAGGGGGGCAGGACAACTTTATTCAAAATTATTAAATCAATGGGTTACAAACACAAAATGGTGAATGGACGCAAAATTTTATGTGAAAAAAACACGTCGTTGCATCCAAAATTAAATTTTTGAGACAATTTCTCCAATATCAAAATTCTAGTGAAAATGTGACATTCATGTACCTAGACGAAACGTGGATCTACCAAAATGGATCCGCGAGTCGTCAATGGGTACACGAAACCGATCTTAAAAGTAACCCAGCCAAAATTAAGTGTGAGGGGAAGAGGTTCACGATTTTGAATGCGGGATGTAATTTAGGCTTTTTGAAAGGGTGCGACATGTTACTAGACTCAAACAACAACGACAGGGACTATCATAAAACTATGAATGGGGAAATTTTTCAAAATTGGTTGGTTAATCAGCTGATTCCTGCTTTGGACAAGTTGCAAGGGAAATTTGTCGTGGTTTTGGACAACGCACCTTATCATTCAGTGCAGTTTGACAAGCCGCCCACATTTTCTTGCGAAAAAGGTGTATTGCAGGAATGGTTGGTTAACCACCCCAATGTTGAAATTCAGGGCAAAATTACTAAGAAAAAACTTTGGGAGTTAATTAAACCTTTTACAGCAGACGGAAATAAAAGATACGTAACTGACGAAATTTTGAAAAAGCGCAACTATGAGGTTCTTCGGTTGCCTGCATACCATTGTCAATACAACCCAATTGAAATGGCGTGGGGGTTTTGTAAGACCTATTACAATAAGCACATAAATTCGCAGCCAAAATCGAAAGACAAGGTTGCAAATTTATGGCGCGAGGCTCTTTCAAAATGTACCACCGAGATGTGGCAAAATTTCTGTGAGCATTATGAAAAACCTATTTCGGAAGACTGTACAAAACATAGGGGAAATCTTTCGTTTGAAAATATTCCTCCTTCCATTATTTCAATTGGGGAATCTGATTCAGAATCGGAGGGTGCCGATGATTCAGATACTTCTAGTGATAGCATGAAGGAAAGGGTAGCGGATATTCTTTTGGCATCTAAATTGTGAATGAGTGTTTTACAATTTTTATCTCGCCCGAGAAAAACACTGACCTCAGTGGAATACGAACTTGGGTCTCTTAGTACCAGAGACAAAAAGTCAACCACTGGACTACCATAATATCAATTTGAAACATGAGCTGCATGGACGTTAATTCTTCTTAATTTGCTGCAAGACCTAAAATTTAGGACAATAAAGAATGGCGTGGAATATGCTCTGTATACATACGATTTGAGTTCAGAATTCTGGTGAAAAAAGAACAGTAATATGTATTTGGTATGTGTTACGACAACATTTAAATTATAGTTATTATTTTATTTATAATGAAATCATTATTATATCTAAGTATTATACAGCAATATTGAGCAGCAATAGGCAGACGTTAAATGAACAAACAAGCTCCACTGGCAACATTGCCTGTTTTCAAAAAACATAACCTCCATCAAGAAAAACTAGCATAAACCCAACTTAATTAATTGACAAATTTCAATGATACCACACATTCCCCCAGATTTCCACAGGCTGTTGGATGGCAAATCAATTGTGAATAGATTATAATCAGTTGTGAAATTTTTCGAAAAATGTGTAAAATTTTACTTTAGCGATCACTTATAAAGGTAGATGTAATACTTAACACGTGTAAATAAAATACATAGATACTAATAGTACAAGCAAGTAATTTATAGGCTTTTATAACCTCTTTTGGAATATGATAGTAATAGCCAAAGGAATAATTACAATCGAATGAATTCATTGAAGAATGATAAAAAACCATAGAGACAATAATAACAAGTAAGTCAATTCTATAATTCAATATTTTTTATAAACGTAACCAACACTGTAATAATAATTATTTATTATCAAACTATTACTGTTAAGTGTTCTGTTATTCCTTTTCTTTCATATATTCTCACATTCAGTATTCTGAAAACGTTTAAATAGATTTAAATCCTTGTATTATTCTTACTTTTACTGATACAAAAAACTTTAATTTAAAGAAATGCTGCACGAACTGACATACATATGTACCTTGGAGCCCTCTGGTAGCGAAACTCTAGATCAGACCTGCACAATATACGACTCGCCCGAAGGTTTCCTGCGATCCGTGTAAAAAGTAGAGTAGGTATGTAAAAGAAAGCAAAAATGTAACGACAAGAAGTATATGTTGTACTTGATCTTATTTAATTAAACTTGGTTATCTACTAAACAATACAATATTTAACAAGTGACAGTGCTGACCACCTCAACTGTAGGATGAATGATAAAAACACAGAATAAATACCTACGGACATAGGTATTTATTTTGTGATAAAAAGCTGGACGCGTCCTGCTCGTTTCCGCAATGTCTCCAGTAAGGTCTGTTCACATGATTACAGCGAAGGTCTGTTCACCTTACATTACTACGTCATCAATTTAAATAGTAAGTAATCCTGAAAAATCAATTCACGCTTGTTCCGCTTAGCATAGTAATTTTTTAAAATTCAAGTTGTTTTATAATAAACGAAAATCTTAAGTCATAAGTGTGATTAATTGATTTTCATTGCAATTTCCCTTTTTCATAATATGAATTATTTACAAGATAGTGTAATCATTATTTGAAACTTCACTTGGAAAGTGAGGGGCTAAAAATTTGCGTCCCCAAGTAGTTTCTTCTTAGAGTGCTTTATCTCTTACGAGACGTAGCGATCTTCTCTCCTATGCCTGTGTTGTACGTTTTTAGAGTGTCACCGACATAGAGGACCTACAGTTTAACGTGGGCTCCGAACCACGGGAAGTGTAAACAGTTCTACTCCAGAGAAGATTTACTAGGCAGAATACCTCGCGGGTTTGCCATTGCCTTGCGAGGGAGAACGGCCGTTAAAAATCCGATGTTCCGGTATTGGGAATTGAACCCAGGACCTTCCGCGCAGAAGTCTAACGCGCTAACCTCTAGCCCACGGCCGCCGTCCAAGTAGTTTAACCTGTTTCAATTTGGCCCCCTACCTACTAAGTTGTGAAAATCTGCTCTATACCACAAGGAACATTAACTAGACCAGTAGTTCCCAAAGTGTGGGTCGCGATCCCTTGCGGGTCGCGATACATGGTTAGGGGGGTCGTGGAGAGATTTCCAAAATAAAACAAAATGCATTTCCAAGACATTTATTTCTGCCTTTCACGAAGCAAACAAATATAATTTAAACTTGAAATATTACAATTATCATTAAATGCAAGGACCTAAACATAAATAACTGTTAACATAAAAGCAAGTTGCTAAGTAAAAACATTAATGCGATGTATGTACCAGAAATTAACTTTATAAATCTAGGCTCTGCATTCGATACCTACACAATAATATCATTTTCAAGTTCATAGGCGAGGAACATAATTCGCACAAATAAGGTGCATCAAATGACACCAACCACTTAATAGCTTTGTCCGCAAGCTCGGAGTATTCTTGTATTCTTTTGGTCTACAATTGATCTACGCTCTGGGAAAAGAAGTCTGGCTTCAACATTCCAACACATGATATTTCAGTAAGTTTTTCTTTTTCGAAATTTCAGCATGTTCAACGGAATTGTCTAAAACGGATTCAGTATCCATCTGTAAATGTCATAACTGTTATGAATTTCTATGAAGAAATAGCGAATGAACTCTTGTTTTAAATTGTGCAAACTAACTTACATATGTGAAAATACATGCTCAGAATGTATCATATTATCATCCTCAACTAAGTCTTTCATGAGTTCTTGAACGCACTGGTTTGAATTAAACCTTCTTTTTCCAATTGAAATCGACCTGAAATCAAGTTTCTTCTTATAAATCCGTTAATTTTGTCTGTAGCTGTTATTATGTTAATATCGGCCTTGCAAAAGTGTTTACAAATATTAGCAAAGAAAACCAGCCTAAGAAACCAAAAGGAATTCAAAAATATGTTCTTCTAATTCGGTTTCTCATCTTACAGTTTTATCAAAAGTTCCGTTTTTAACTGGAAAACTTTTTTCAAGATGTTTCCACTCGAAATCCATCTTACTTCCGTGTAATAAAGAAGATTTGTGTATAAGACCCCATGCCTTAGCAAATTTTTCGAAAAATAAGAACCTGCAATGTTTTCTCTTAGGGAATTTACAATTTTAATGACATTTTTCAAAACACAATTCATTTAAGAAGGTAAAGATTTTGAAGCAAGAGCTTCTTGATGTAAAAAATCGTGTAAGATGTAGCAGTGGACATTATCTTTTTTAATTTGACAATAAGATTAGATGGATGGCTTGTCATCATGCCTCTAAGGCATTGGTGTATATAGCAACGCATTTTTTCCAGTCAATCTCGTACTTATTAGTACTTTGCACCTGTAATGGGGAAAATATCTTGTATAGTACGATGTCCAATATTATATTTTACAAATGCTATAAATTGGCCACAGTTAGAAATATCCGTGAATTCGTCCATCTGTAATGACAAGTACATGCACTTCTTAATATTTTCAACAACGTGTGTTCCAATATCTTTTGCCATGCCACATATTTTTCTTTGAGCTCTATTATTAGAGAGGGGTATTGATTACATCTTGTGAGCCTTTTATTCACCAATCATTATTTGCACCATTGGTAATATCAGGTCGTCAGCAATTGTATGGGGCTTACTGGTTTGTGCAATGTGAAATGCAATCGATAACTTTTGACAACACTTCTAGACAAAGTAGGTACTGGGATTTCTGGGAATTAACGATAAAACCATAATTGAGATATTCATCGCTGTAAAATCCATTATTCTTTGTATTCTTGTCACTGCCAGACCTGGAAGATTCTAATAACCGTTTTAAAAATTTATCCATCTCTAACAACGAGTGTAGCTCGTACTTAACGTTAAATATTTGTTATCAATCAGTTGCACTCGACACACAGTCAGTAGTACAACACACAATTTTGAAATGATGACTAATCTCATCACGATCCGTTGCATATATAAAGCAAAATAGATTCTCCAGATTATTACAGTGCCGTCTAGCACAATCCCGAATATGGTGGAAATTTTCGGAATCACGGAGAACAAATAAATAAATGGCGCTACTTAGTAATAGTTGTAGAGTACTAGCGCGGAGGAGCGGGGGTGTAGCGAGAAAATATTTGGCCAAGAGGGGGTTGCGCTTTAAATAAGTTGGGAACCACTGCACTACACCATTTCGTAAATTATTCGAAACAGCCGTATACATATAAAATAATGTACGTTGTACATCTCGTACAGTAATATCCACTTTCAAAATATGTTTTTATTATACCTAAATGATAATCTCTGTTTTTGAAACTAAAAAGCGTGCAAAATTGGGCTTTTAAAACACTAGTGCTTTAAAGTTGCCTCGGTAACAAGAAATTCACTTGCTGGCCATCCACTTGGATACTTTTTCGTATTCCTTGCAATATGCTTGTTTAGATTTCTCGCGGATTAATCGCTGATCTTAGACTTGTTCGGCTAACATTCTAATTTCGGATTAAATATCCTCGTTTTCGTTTATTTTGTAATTCACGAACACAAAGTAGAAACAAACTTCACAAATCACCAAATTTATAATAAATATACATAGCAACGAAACAATAACAATTGCTAACCGTTTCTATATCAACGATTAATGACACCGATTACTTCGAAAAAGGGATTTCGATTTCCTTCTTTTTCTTATAATTTTCAGATTGTAGTGCAGGTATAATATATATCGTATAATACACGTGTATAAGAGCTTTTAAAGCACTGCTCCGTTAAAAGCCACTCGGCATCGCCTCGTGCTTTTAAACCCGTCGTGCGTGCTTTAAAGGCTTGCTTATACACTTGCATTATAATGTACTATTTTAGTAGGCAGCATATGAAGTAATGTATTCGTAAGCGTTTGCTCAGACTGGTATATTCAGAAGTTAGGTTAGAAGAGAGCTGTATAAGGTTATTCTAAAAGTGGATTCTATTCGTACTACATAATTCCTTAAGTATTGAAAACGTGTTGTAACAAAGACAAAATAGCACGGTCTGTGTTATGTGTATTATTTTTTATTTAGATTCAATATAGTTAATTTCCTAGACTTAAAAGTTAAAGCAAAAACTCCATGAAGCAGCCTGTGCTTAAAAAAGTTTATAGGATGATCCATCTGGATATTACGGTAATGATCAAAAAATTATAGTAACGTATATAAAATATATGGGCCAAGAAGAAACACACATCGTATTTTCACAATTTTAATCTAAATGTTGTATATTTACATTGTACAAATACAACAGTAAAATGCATTTACATATAAACGTATGTGTATATAAATGCTTGTCTTGGTGAAAGTGAAAGGAATCTGGAGAAAAGGTTTCCCTCATATTCCACTAAACATGAATGAACTGCAACCAAATATATATAGCGTAAGGTATTTAAGAAGTTGTGACATTCGAAATTATTAGATTTTTATATTTAAACCTATCAATTTAAAACCAAATAGTGGAAATTATTATAACTAAAAATTTTCTATAGAGGTAATTATCATTTTTAACATTAACTGAATGATTATTTACTAAAGACAATAAAAAATTGAATTCTGTCGGTAATAATTTACGTGAAACTTCACTGAAAGGTTAATTGCAGTTATTGTAAATTTACAATTTTGAATGAATATAATTAACAACAACGAACGCTTACAATTAAAAGAAAAGTCCGAAACGTCAGTTCGGTGTTTACTGCTGCGTTTTCCTTGGATGATGAAATTTTAATACAAATTTACGTTCAAAAACTGTTTAGCGGAACGATGATTACTGAGCATTATATTGGCATAAATTCATTGTCGCTGAAAGAAAACGTTCACTTCTTTTTGGAATTGTCGGGTCGATAGAGCTTATTTCAGCAACCCAAAGATTTATTAGTGTGTACGTCATTGTGCAGAATCCATTGTGCATGTGCATTTTACGAGTACAGCCACCTACGGTGGTTTAATATTAGATAGTGAACAGTATTGTGCTTTACATTTTCTTGTTGGGAAGTGCAACGTTAATAAGTTGAAGAGTTTTAAACCACATGACTGGTATTTCTATAATATAGAAATTCCCACGAGAACCATGTAAAGGCCATGTTTTCAACGTAAATCTACCTAACCCCATAACTACTAACATATTTAAACATTAATTAAGAAACGACTAACAAATCGGGTACATGTAACTTGAAATATTAAGATGTAAAAGTTTTCAGAGAAGAAGATCTTTTCTGAATGTTAGGCAAAAATAATGTTTTCCATGCTAAACATAATATTTATTAAATAAATATTAGTTATTATTGTTTTTTATTGTTGGGAAGCACATCAAAGTGGTGATACTTAATATTAATCATTGAGTCCTGTAACTATGTACACATCTTTTTAAGTCTCTGGGAAATTGTTACCCCCTTGCCTTTTTTACTATCATGATTTCCATTTGTGAAAATAATACTAAACAGTAATAATAAGTAATCAGAATACTGTGTAATAGTCCGAACGCTTCCTGGTTCGATTCACTCACTCACAGGGGCCATAAGTTTTTTTCTAAATCCCTACTTAGCCCTCCTAAATGTAAGAGGAAGAAGGACGGAATATAAAAATAATTGGATACAAATTGGGGAGGTATACATCTGGAAATGGATTGACGAAGGCTGAGAAGAAGAAGAATAGATATTGCAAATTAAGAGATCATTTATATTTAAATAAATATTAGCTTATTTTAAATAATAATACAAACTGCGCTGAAGTTAGGCAACACAAAATACTGCAAGAAGAGATCTTCTTCCTAGTTCTTTGAAAAAGATTCTGTTTGCGGTATGCAATTTTTATAAACGCTGAGAAGAACACAACCGTTAATTTTATCTGATAGTTAATAGTAATATATGAGTATTATTTCCTTCCAACTGGGTATTTAAAATATTAAATTTTCAAAAATGTCAGTTAAATAAGCCAGTTTCATTATGAACATTTCTTCAACAACATTTTCGGCATCTTTAGGATTTTCTATTTCCAAAAACACATATATTTCCTGCCTAAGCTCAAAGACCTCTTGAACTTCTCCACGTGATAACCACCAAGATTCGCAATAAAACAATAGCTGAATGGTCGTCCATATCTTCGCAAATTGAAGAAAATAGTATGTCCTTGAAGGCCTTGTTTTTAAATAATTGGCAACAGAAGTTACAATGGATAATACTAAGTGAAGTCCTGGGCTGGTTTCCTTCGAAGCGGGTAATTCCCTGTGTATCACGCAATCGTGCCAAGTGGCATTTCGATTCCTTTTGCCTATACGTGCTTGTAGACCATCGTCCACCATATTTTCCTGCAATCGCCGGTGCCCCATCAGTACAAACACCAACACAGTCATTTTACTTCAGGCCAGAGTTTACCATATAATGTAATACAATCAGTCATTTGAAATAGATCCGCACCTGTAGTTCTTTTCTGAATTTCTTTACAGAAAGTATGTCCTGGCTTATAAATGCATTATCCCAGTAACGAACATAAGCTATCAAATATACGTCTTTGATAATACCCGTTGCCTTATCTAGCTGAATAGCAAATAATTTGTTTGTAAGTTTCGAAAGAAGCTGCTCCTGCATATCTTCTGACGTATCTTCAATGCGCCTACCTATATCTTTATTTAATACTGGTATTTTTTCAATCACCAGCATAACTATCCCCAAGCATTATCCGACCATATCAACGGCAGCAGGAAGGATAAGATTTTCCTCAGTAGTGTGAGGTTTCTTGCACTTGGCTATGCGCTATGCAACTTTATAGGACACAAGCGGAGATTTAGACGCAAAGCCAAAACTGTATTGAAGGCTATTTTCTGATTACTAAACTCTTTCAATTTCTTCACAAAGGAATTGCAAAATTTATTTTCATGATCTTTATGCTTTGTTTACAAATGCCTCTTCAGTTAATTTGGTTTGATACTAGAGCAGCTAAAATATTTAAATATATTACATACTGTAGTCGCTCTTCACAAGTAACGACTGTATTCATAAAATCAAAATTTAAATGCTCTTCTCAATATTTCCTAGTTATTGCTTTGGGAGTGTTGGCAGCTTCTTTATCTGCAGACACAGATGTACTTGCACGCTCAAAATTACTTTTAGACCTGATTAAATATTTTTCCATAATTTCCGTATTGTGATAATAGTTGTACAAACTTTAAATCACTCAGGTGCAACAGAACACAAACGAAATATTGCGCGTCTGCTCGCTGCTACGCCTACTATTAAACAACCTAACTGAACATGTATCATGGTTTTATACGTTCTGTCCCCACTGTCTCAATTTCTGGACAGGTTGGAAACCGCTGTTTAAGGTCACCATCTATATAATTTCTTCTTGTGGTATAATATCTCTTAACTCTTAACTTACTTGCGTTGTAGGCTTTCGAGAAAATATATTTCTTAAATAATGTTTTAATTTATACTTATACTTATATATAAATCATAATTACTTAATTATCCACAGTCTAATAAATACATTAGTAGGCTCAAAGTAATTTTTTTCGTCCAAAGCATGTCCCAGTGCGTATTATAAATCCTCTGTATTTTTATTTTAGCTTTACCTTTATTGTTATGTATTTCACCAATAATTGTAGTGCATGTTTTGGTACTATATCTACAATTATTTTAATTCACTATTGCAACGTTCTAAAAGTTTTTGAGAACAGTCGGAAAGGCGTCCGAAGAAACTGCTTCCAATTTGCTGGTTGCATTTCTCTCAATATTTCCTGTCGTTTCCCTATCCCAACAGTTTTGAGTTTATCAAAAAGACACACCTCTGTTGGTACCAAGTTAGGTAAATATTTTGGGTTTCATGAGAAATTACTTTACGATCAGTGCAGAATAAGCAGACGCATTGTCATGCAGTACGAACGAACTGTCCTTTTCTTGAAATTACAGTCGTAAAATGCGCTGAAATAATCTATTTACCGTTTATAATCCACTGTTTGACTTTTAGCTACTTATTCCTCTTGGATCACATCCTATTTATTGGAACGGTTAAATAATATTGCTTTGATTCTGGATTTTTGTAAACTAAACTTTTGGGTTTTGCTGATGATTTTCCAGTCCACCGGCGTTTGGTTTCAGACTCTTACTGAAACATCCATGGCGCATCACTAAAGACAATTTAGTTAACTAAATTTGCATAGCCGCACCGTCAGTCCGGTAATTAAATTACCAAACCTCGTATATTTAATAATTTATTAAAGATTCACATTTTTATTTCAATAACACTTAAAAGTTGTATGAAATACATAATTAATTCCTACTCACTTGTAATAGTTTTCCGAAATACAGAATCATAATTTTAACATTTTATTATCCACTAATAAAGCGCAAATTTTAGCTACAAATTAAGTTCATTTTTTCAGGGTAGATTTGACCCAGAACTATTAAGTGTATATTAACGTCATTTATTATCTGGAATTAGTGAATAATCCCTGCTATCGTTTAAGATAAATTTATATTCGCTTCTTTGCCGTGGATGGCACTCCACATAAAATCCTTCCTCGGTTAACCTCACAACCTTAACTGCCTTATCGCCTTCTACTCGTAAATTTGTCGTTATATGCTCGATATTAATTTGACATTCATTTTGGGCATGTTTAATAAGAAAATGCCCATAATATTTTAGATAATGAGAGCAAGAAACTAATGATTGATCATACATTAATTGTACGTACTACAAATTTGTGAAAGAAATACATCGGACGAACGATACACGAAACTGTTTTTGCACAGAGTGACAGATTAATTTGTCAGTAATTAATGTTTTGTTAGCGCCAAGTTTACGTGCGTCAGCTTGCGTACAAAACTAATTAATACATCACGATAAGCGTTTATGCCTACACACTTCAATAAATGGCTGTATAAATTAGATACAATATGACACAAAATTGTCGTTTACACCTCAGGGCATTTGTTAAGTGTCCCTCATTTATTCCTTTAGATAACAAAATCTCTAGTTTAATATAAGATTTTTACTTTAATCACGAAATTACTTCAAATTCGAAATAATCTCTTAAATATTAAAGTCAGTAGCCGAAGTTCCAGAAAAACATTTAATGACTATTGGAAGTGTACTAGCAATATCTTCTGTGCTTCAACAGAGGGCAATGCGATCAATGTTTTTAAATGTTATTCACAAATTAAGTTCTATTATTAAATTTGCCTTATTTGAATGAAATTCATACTAATTAATAACCCAATACAAATATTATTGTTATTTGCTTTTGATTATTTATACGTATTTAGATCAATACATGTCATTTTCAGAAGTAATATAAATCTTTGTAGTTATGAAAACAGCACATTGGATCTTGCTTCGAATCTGGTTTTCCATTTGAATCAATCTAAGAATAGTATATTATGATACTATAATGAAGCCTTTAAAGCACGTACGACGAATTTAAGGGCTTGTAGCGTTGCTAGTGCTTTATAGACTCAATTATACACGTGTGTCATACATTATTTTTTATTATACCTGCATCATAATCTGGCAAATAGGGCTGGAAAGCAGCAGTTTGATTTTGATTCATTTTATAAAGTAGTCTGTTCGATCGAATGAATCAAATCAATCTTCAACAATTGTATTTTGGTAACGTTACGTTGATGATATTTTAGCATGTTTTAATAGATCATTTGAGTTTATTGGTGATTTTTGAATGTTTATTTATACTCTACAGTCAAACCTACACTTTATACTAGAAGCAAAACAAAACAGATGTATTGATTATTTAGATGTAAACATGAAAGTTAAGCTTAAAAACAAATGGGAATATTTCACTTATATAGAACCGACAGAAGCAGATATTACAATACCACAGGACTGTTGGCACCCCAAATCACATAAAATAGCAACCTATAGATCTTTGATACGTAGAGTTTTAAGAGTTCCATTAGAAAAAGTAAATTAACAAGATTTCGATTATTAATCAAATTACACATACTAATACGCACAGTAAACTGATTGACATATTAATTACCAAGAAAGATTACCGGTTACCGTGTTGGTGCGAAACCGTGCTTGACTTGTCTGGTGTGTTAATGTTTTTTATTCTGGTCTTGTTACTCCTCTAATGCGACCGTAATACGAGGAGTGCCATTACCGACCACCCAGGGAATTAGAAAAATTTCCGACTCCTGGAGGAATTCGAACCGGGAAGAATTCGCACTATTTCACCCAAAGCCTGGCTGTCTTACCACTGTGCCACTCCAGCCTTACTATTACGATTACAATTATTAATAAATACTATATCTGTATGTGAGCTATACACTATGTAAATATGCGTAATTGCTAAAGTAGTCAATGAGTGAGATACCGACCATAGCAGTTTGCTCAACGAAGTTTGGTTTGGAAATTGTAGGTTACAAAATTTGTGTAATAATCAAACAGCGTAAAACTAATTATCTACATTTGGTTGAAAATTGTATTGCTCCTTGTAATGCCTAAAATAATACTTTATTTTTAAATTACATAATATACACAGTTGACACGCTTTTATAATATTATAAACGCAAATCTACATTTTATTTTATTTATTTAATTTAGTCAGGCTCGATGTCACTAAATTCTGAGGTAACAGAAGATGAATCAGCTCCTAAATTAATTATTAAAGGTTTGATTTCATACTTTAGAGCATACTTCTGTTTAACCTTAAAGATGTGTTCCACGCAGTTTATCCAATGTTTATCAAACCCAGAACATTGTCGCTTAACCTAAGAGAAGTATTTATTTTTCTGACGTTTGTTTTCAAAGTGCTCTACATCATTTCGAACGGATTCAATTCACAAAAGTAGGGGGTAATGTCATAACATTTGCAAGGGTAGTTTCATCAAGGAAATATTATTTTTTTTAATTCTGTTCTTCTGTTAGTTTTAACAAAGCTGGTTCAGTTTTCACATTGCCAGGAATAGAAACATTATTTTCATTTAAAAATTGTATATGTGCTTTTTTGCTTTTTTGCTACTCATTATAACGTTGAGATATTTAACAATATTCAGGGAATAGATGGTTGGTCATCCGGTAATTTTAATTTAATCTTACCTATATGCTTTTATTATAACATTTTATAATATATCGCTGCTTCTAAAGAATAGTGACACAAATCGAAAAATTGCGATTTTGACATTAAGTACATAGTCAATGTCAAATTTCATCTATTTTATTATGAATAACGTCACAAAGAGCTATTTCCAAAACCTTGCAAGAGATGGTGCTAGTGTCACTATTCTTCATAACGTAATTTATCAGTACTATATCGCGAAGACTGTCATATTATTCAGTTGTGTCACAGCCTTTAACTAGTGGTTACGCATTTTTCGCGAAAAGTGTCACATTTCGAAATAAAACAGTGCATTGGATAATAATTGTCTGTCGAGAACAGTGTAGCATTCCGCTTTGAGTCGTTGTTCCTGATAAGGTAGGTGTAACAAAATAATAATTTTATCATG
>JABXWE010009539.1:0-38865 GCA_014611495.1 Limonius californicus | reverse complement strand
ATCGTAGTAAACATTTCAAATTATGTTATTTGCCAATGCTGTTCTGATTGTTTACATAATAGAAAAAAAAAATTATTATTGCGTGAACATTATTACCAACATTTTTATTTGATTTTCTGTGGAATATATTTATTTGCAACGTAAAATCTACAATAATCGTTCAATACATAAGGACATTATGATATAAAAAATTGACAATTATGATATTTTTCATTTGTTGTTTTGATTGTTTGCATAATTTTAAAAATACTGTTTCATAAAAACATAACCATCAATGCAATTATTTTTAAGTTATTAAAATATGATCTAGTAGTTATTACAATTTTTTATGACAAAATTTCACCTGATTTTTATTGTGTGATACCATAAAGAAGTTTCATTCAAATAATATTTTTTGTCATTTTTTTCATAAATGATTAAACCGGTTAGTCATATTAAATTATAAACAACATTATTAATTTAGCAAAATTTGTAAGAGTATTAATTTTGACATTTATTAATTAATTTTAAAGTAATCCCATTAAGATTCCTAAATATAAAATTTGTTGAAGGATTCGCGAAACACGTCAGGTGATATTTTAAACTTTTACTCTCTTTAAAAATGTTATTTGTAAAATACATAATAAATATATATTAAACAATAAACTATCTGTGTAGGCGAAGCTTGTCTACCTTTTCTTTAGTATGTATGTCACTAAAACCGAAATCAGGCAATGTCCGAAATCAATCAAGCCATTTTAATGAGAAATGTCTGTAAGATGGTGGGGAGTTGTCAGATTACAAAATGTTGAACGACTACTGAAACGGCCCGACATGAAGGATGATATTTCTCAATAAGAGTAAGGCAATTTCAGCTTAAGCGGTATCATTTGCATCTGTTTTAATACTAATTCCGGTGTTTATTAACTGTAAGCTTAGAGTTTGTTTGTGCAACTTCCTTAACCTGTGTAGTTTTGGAGTTACCCGTCACAGGCCTTTACGGAATCAGTTCATCCCCTACAGCTCGGAGCTATCATTATGTTTTGAAAGTGTAACGTGTTCGAGTTGGTTGCTGTTAACTACGAAATAACGGGGATTTAAATTAGTTCGGTTCCTAAACAGACGTTAAACAGAATGCGAAAGGTTTTTCAACCTTGCGGTAATTTTATGCCGGGACTACCGTATTAATTATTAATTTACGGCGGACAATAAAATTTGCAACCTTTTAAAGACGAACTGGCGTTTATATCTCAAACAAATGCATATCCATACATTTTCATTAAATCGAACGTAGGTGTTGCTGATGTCAGCTCTCGTGTCTTTTATTGTAACATTTATACCCATTCGGAAAATTTATACATCCAAGACGCGAAACAAAGTATTACGTAAAACGTAGCTCGTTCGACATATAATATGACTGATGTACTAAAATTTAATGTACCAACGATCGATGAACTCGGAACCACCTGAGGTAAATCGAAATTATAACTACGGCGTTGCAAATGTTTTGACTAAAGTACAGACTACTCTGAAGTTTAAGACTTGGTTAATTAATATTAATGAACTCTCTGCCATAATGTGCAACTTTGTAAGCTGTAGAAACAATACACTTACTTAAAGAAAACACGGCAGATTTACAAGAGTGGTGTGTGAGCGATGTTTTGGACAAAGAACTTTTGAAAAATGGAAACCTTTGTCACATAGAATTTATAGAGCGTAATTTTATTTACATTACATTTATTTATTAAGTCTAGAGGTTCGAACCTCTTTAATCTACTTGTTTCGTTTCTATTGTCTAATAAGTTCACTGCTAAGTTATTAGGATAGATTCTAAGTCTATTACGGTATTTGCCACAGCACTTTGTGATTTCATTCTAAACTGGATTGATCTGGAGGTACTGGTGGATCATCTTGTTGGAAACGTAACATGGAGCGTACGATGGTTCGCAGCACTATAGACTGTAATCGTTGCGGTATGTCAATATTGGAGTTGCTGGCTATCCCCATAGCTGGATCCCATAGGTCCATCTGGAATATGGTGTTGTATATAACCTTGTATAATAGTAGCTTGTTTTCTAGTAAGAGTTGGGAAGTTTGACCGCTGACCGTTTTCTTAAACTGTTTTCATTTTGTCCAAATGTATTTCTTCCAGGTGAGGCGACGATCAAGGTGTATTCTAAGATATTTTGCTTCTTCTTTTTGTGATAGGCACTAATTATTTAATGTAACTGACGAACAGATTTGCGTCCACAGATGACTCCCAAGTACAGACGAAGGAAGAATTTTATGTGACAATAAACAATCAGTTGGATAAAAGTTAAAATAGACAAGAGCTTATACTTGCTGGCGGACTTGAATGCAAGGGTAGGGGTAAGGCAAAATGACGATGTGGTTGGCCAACACGGAGAACCAGTAACCAACGACAATGGGGACAGATTAATAGATACGGTTAAACAGTACGACTTAAACATTTGGAAGACCTTCTTCAAGCACAAAGCAATACATAAATTTACGTGGGAAAGGCTAACTATGAATCAAAAATCAATAATAGATTATATTATATTAAACAAGAAAACATAAAATAAAGTATTAGACGCAAGAGTCAAACGTGGAGCTAACCGTGGCTCAGACCATCACCTACTTACTGCAACAATAGCTTTTCCAATAATTGCAAAAAGATACCGAGAGAATGTCTCATCTGAAATAAATGGAGATAATCAAAGAATAGAGAAACAGATCAAATACAATTCATCTATTATATCACGATAGTATACGCGATTTATATGAACGAAGATTGAGGGCCTAACTTAATGTTGTAGAGTCCAAAGAAAATATAGAGGAAGAATTCGCAAATATTTGCAACGCCATTCAACAAGCAGCGAAAAAAAAAGCGTTAGGGGAAGCTAAAGGAAATAGAAGAAACCAAGTTTGGTGAACAAAAGAGATTAAAGAAGCAATTAAGAAGAAGAATACAGCGTACGATAAATGGCTATCGCAGAGTAATGATAACAACTAGCAGGAATACAAAACGCAAAACCGCGAAACTAAGCGCATGATAAATAAAACAAAAAATGAGACGTGGGAGCAAAGATGTAAAGAAATTATTCCATGATAGGCGGGGCTCAATCCACCGAAGTATGGGGAGTTTTGAAAGATATGAAAACCAATAATAACAACAATAAATTCAACAATATTACAACGGATAAGTGGGCAACACATTATGAATTACTATTAACAAAACGGAGAAGCTAATTTATGGAAATTAATAATCGTCCCAGAACGAACCATACAATCAATAACAATAGTGGCTTTACAACAGAAGAAATGGAACAAGCCGCAAAGGCAATGAAGAACAGAAGAGCTCCTGGCCCAGGAAACATAGTGGCGGAATTAATTAAACATGGAGGCGATGAGTTAATTGATAGGATAACCCGCCTAATGAATAATTGCTATCAAACAAATCAAATGCCAAGCAAATGGAAAAAATTCTACATTATCCCACTCTACAAGAAAGGAAAGAGAACTGATTTAAACAATTACAGAGGAGTTAGTATAAATGGTACATTTAGTAGGTTATATAGCAAATTTATCAACAGCAGATTAAAATTAGCGACACTTGACAAAATAAGTGAGGAACAAACCGGGAGATCATGTATAGATAACCTCTTTACCATTCAACAGCTTATGGAAAAAAAGAGATCTAATGGGGAGGAAACACACCTGGCATTCGTAGACTTAGAAAAGGCATACGATTCGGTGCCCAGATCTAAATTATGGCAAGTTCTTGAGGATATTCAGATAGACGAACACTTAATGAACGCTATTAAAAAAATGTACAACAACAATGAAGCTTATGTTAAAAATGGAAATCAGATTTCGAGAAGAATTCATCCCACTAAAGGTCTACGTCAAGGGTGCGCAGTATCACCACTTATTTAATATATATCGGGAAAGTGTTCTAAAGAATTGGAATAGGAGAGTAGAGGGCGTCGGAATACCAATAAACGATAAAATGTTATTCACATTAAATTTCGCGGATGATCAGATCATTATTGCACAAGACGCGTATGATCTTGAGTTTATGCTTCGCAGACAACACCTCACATACAATGAATGGGGCTTAAACATTAATGTAAATAAGACAGAATATCTGGTAGTGAATTCAGAAGCACGATTCCAAATCTGTGTAACAGAGGATGTACAGATAAAGCAAGTAGAACAGTATAAATACTTAGGTGCTATTATCACAAAGTGTGTGGTGGTAGCTCAGTTGGTAGAGCGCTCGCTTTCTGAATAAAACGTCGATTCTGGCTTGGGTTCGAATCCTAAGCAGAACTATGCAGATTTATAAAAATCTTGCCTGCAACCCACCACACACAATTTCCCAATTCGGCTTGCAACCGTGGGATCTTAATGCTAAAAACCTTCTCTGGAATTTCTGTCATTCGGATTCGACGTTAAACTGTAGGTCCCCCGTGTTTCTACCTTAGCGCTGAGGAGAAACACGTGGCAGAGAAGAGGCCGATGCCCAGCAGTGGGGCGGAAAGGCTGTTGATGAAATTATCACAAAAGATGGTCTAGCAACAACCGATATTAAACACCGGATTGAACAAAGCAGGAAAGTGTTAGGATGTTTAAATTCAATGTGGTGAGACAAACACATCATAAGGAAGGTGAAAAAACATTTTGGAAAGGCATTAATAGAATCTGTTCTGATGTACGGTGTGAGGTGTGGTGGTCAGTAAACGCAGAATATAAAAGAAGAATTAATAGTATTGAAATGGACTACCTGGTTGGATAATGATAGGTGGCCTCAGATATTATTCCGATGGATTCCTCCAGGTAAACATAAAAGAGGGAGACCAGGGAGGTCGTAGAATGAGGGTATCAGAAAAGCGATGGAGGATGGAGGACTGGTAGAACAAGATACCCAGGATAGAAGAAGATGGCGTTTAGTAACGGGAAGCCAACGACCAGCTGTGTAAACCCATCGTTAGTACATCGGCTGTGTACAAGAGGTACAGGATCGGTCCTAGTACACTTCCCTGTGGGACTTCAGAGCTAATAAAGAATACTGGTGTATGTTTTTCTCGGTATTTTTCGGGAAAATATTTATTTGATAGGTAGTATTAATAGTACTCATGTTAGAAGCTATTCTTCATTTTGTAAAGCATACCTTTTCAAGGGCTTCCGATATGTCCAGGAATGCTGATGAACAGTAGGTACCTCTGGTTTTCATGATGCTTTCCAATTTAGCAGCCTGTGGAATTGTTCTATCGTTGCGTGCTGCTGACGATATTGGTTATTATTTGGCAGTAGAGGTCTCATTCTTCTTACGAATAACTGGGGGATAACGTATCATACAAAATTAACCTACAAACACGGGACATTCCATTTAAAAAATACAACATGACTGATGCACTAAAATGTAATGTATCGTCTATCGATGAACTCCGAGCCACCTCAGGTAAATCAAAATTATAATTATGGCGCTTCAAATATATTGACAGACTACTCGGATTGTGGAAAACTTGGTAAATTAATATTACTGAACTCTCTGCCATAATGTGCAACTGTGTAAGCTGTAGAAACAATACACTTACTTAAAGAAAACACGGCAGATTTACAGGAGTGGTGTTTTGTGGATAAAGAACATTCGAAAAATGAAAATCAACGCGCTCAACCCGCAAATATCTGCGTTTCGAAATTCCCTCGACCACCCTCTAAAATGAAGCTGAAATTAGCTGTTGTTTCTAGCGTTAATGTGGGTTTTGCCTGCATGGTTGCATCCGACAAAATATTGCAGAATGTAAACAAAGGAAGCGTCCCCGACGCACTATGTCTAATTAATTCGTGCAAAACACGCGGGAATAACTTCGGTAATAACGGGAAAAGCATTTTTCTGTCAACGCACCGTTTAATTAACAAATTCGCCATAATTATAAAAGTGATTTTATTGTCCGCGATGTCGCTGTTATAAGTCGAACGTGAGAATTTGTTAACGCTGATAAAATTAAATACGCGATAGCTTTATCAAAGAATCCTGTTAGCTACACTAGTTTGAACGTTTTTTTATATCAGACGACTACCTGTTTTCAGTGTATATACAGGATGTTTTGTCATTATCGTTTTTTTATTTACAGATCTTATGGAAATGTTGGCGTCAAACAACTTTGTTTTTTGCTAGCTGCTTTGCTGCCTTTAGGGTAGATAAGACTAGCTCTAGCAAGAAAAATACAGGTGGACTAGATATAATGATTTAATCCTATTCCTATGCGGTTTGTAGAACTAAACTCGGTTTTTATGTTTCCTGAACGTAGAAGATTTTACAGTTTTATACATTAAAATAAAACAAAAAAATAACAACATACAATGATAGATCGGCGATATTTCATGCGGAGGAAATTTAACAACTAATTATAATGTAATAAAAAAATTAATGGGAATAAAAAAGCAGCAGGCTCGTTGGGTAACGAAATATGCTTTTTTCAAACGTAAAATACGATGACAGATGAACATTTGTCACCGAAAAATGCATGTTTAATGCTGTGAACATTTCAATTTTATGTTTATTTATACACACGTACATGTTATAAAAATTTGGCTTCTGTCAAACGACCGTTGTGATTGTCGGTTTTATTGAATTTCAGTACAATAGATTATCAGATGCAGGTACG
This sequence comes from Limonius californicus, assembly GCA_014611495.1. NCBI lineage: Eukaryota > Metazoa > Arthropoda > Insecta > Coleoptera > Elateridae > Limonius > Limonius californicus. The sequence continues at coordinate 32,209 of JABXWE010009539.1, read as the reverse complement.
AGTTCAGGTTTCCCACGGAATATTTTATTTCTTATTAAAGTGGTTTGCTTGCTTTCGAAATAGCGTTAAAATCGTCTATAAAATGACTTTGTGGTTAAAGTCGTGGCGGAAGCAGATCGTAGCCAGTAGGTGTTTCGGTTAAACTAAACCGATTTATATATCGGATTTTACTGTCTTATATCATCGGCCTAAATCAATTACATATACAGCAACGCCACAAACAAACAGTAAACGAATAGCTGTATAAAATATGCGCGCAGATTGTAGTAAATTGTAAATGACATTTCTATTGCAAAAGTTAATACGCCTTCGGTTACAAAACTAACACGCCGCTTTTATCCACATAAAAGTAATTTAACTGCTCGTAATAAATAGGCCGTAGTACACAGTCTGCAAGAGCATATTTTTTACTCGTACTTAACCCTCATGCAGGAAGCAATCATTCGCGAACAGCTTTCCACGTCAACCTAAAATCTGACATCAATTTCGTTCAAAGGAGCAGATATCAAATATTATTATCCGTTTTGAGATTTTAATGAGATGACTTATTTATGTATTTTAGGTAACTCTGCTACATTGCGTAACTGCTTCGTCGTTTCATTTCAATGCTCATTGTTCATTCGACGGGGAATATTCAGATGTATTCGTTAATTAAAATACTGCAAGGTATAGCGTGTTTGTGTGACAACTATTAATTCGCATGTTTGTTTAGAAACGACATTTATTTATTGATTTGTTTAAAAGAGATTGTATAAAATAATGGAAGAGCTGTACTTGAGAGCATTTAAAATTTCATTACTTACGAAGAAATAATTTCTTCTTCCTGTTCTTCTGTTTACTGATCTTCGTCTGTTAATATTTACGAATTTCTTGGGAAGGTAATTTTGAATAAACTCATACAGTGAAGATAAATACTGTCAATATGTAGGGATAATTCAAGATAATTTTGAATACAAATTTTATATAATGAATATATCCAAACACTCGATGCACATCATCGACAGATATTTGCACTGCAAACTACGAAAACAAATACAAACACTTGTTTTAGATAAAAACTTAGTAAGATAATATTTATGTATTAATAGCAACGAAATCTTTTGCTATTGTTATATTATTTCAAGAATTGAACTTAGCATTAAAATTCACTGAATCCCGTCATAGATGTCAACAAATTAATGTCGTCAAACATACATAACCTCACTTTTTCAATTTTCTATTCAGAAGCGTGTTGTAGTTTTATACCTATACAATATACTGTGTATTATGAGAAATTTGTGGGATAGAGAAGTAGTACAACTTAAGAGCGCAGATGGAAGTCCCCTTACAATTGATGAATAATAAATAAATGGTCAAAACAATCTAGATTCTTATTCAAAAATGGACGGGCTCCAGGACCAGGAAGTATCCCAATAGAACTCGTGAAGAATAACCCAACGATATTGATAGATAAGCTCAAAGATATTTTCAATAAGTGTTTAATAGAAGGTGACGAAATTCCACAAGAATGGAATATAGCTTACATTACGCCAATATTTAAAAAAGGAAATTAAAAGAACTGCGAAAATTACAGGGGCATAAGTGTTACCAGTTCCATTGGAAGACTGTACGGTCAAATAATCAAAAGCCGGATTGAAGAACAAATGGAGGACTCAGAAGAACAGAGTGGCTTCAGAGCGGGACGGTCTTGTGTAGACAATATATTTATCATAAAACAACTTATAACAAATAGAAAAGAAAGAGATAGACCAACGCATATCGTATTTGTGGATGTACAGAAAGCCTATGGCACGGTACCCCTTCACAGGCTATTCGAAGTCCTGAAGAAAACCCAGATACACCAAACATACCAAAATGCTATAAAGAATATCTATCGGGACTGCATTGGCGCAATAAAAATAAAAAATCAGATATCGGAAGCATTTAAAACGACTAAAGGCTAAGACAAGGGTGTTGTTTATCTCCAACATTGTTCAAAATGTACGCGACAAAAGTATTGAAGGAGTGGAATAGAAAGTGTCATGCGATGGGGATTCCGATAAATGAAGAGTATTTGTACTAAATCGATGATTGAGTGTGGACACCTGGCAAGATAGAGATGAGTGGAGAGCAAGGGTGCGAGATATGGCTTAGGCTGTCAAAACTCGCAGCATATATACATATACATACATATATATATATATATATATATATATATATATATATATTTTTTTTAAATATGAGTTTACTCATGGAGGGTGACTTTAAACATAGCTAAGAATATTTAACCCTTAAATAACCTAATATATTTTTTAATTCGGTACCGTTCCGGAGGTAGGGGGACGCCTAGAGCGGTGCCGAATTTAAAAAAATCACCAGGTGATTTAGGGGTTAACCTTAGTTATATGTGGCTAAAGCGGTTCGCACATGTTTAGAATGACCCTGTATATTTAATTGTCTTATTTATTGCATATTTTGCAATATATCCCTGTTGTCAAAACAATACACTAATGGCTTAGACTGTTTTCATTTAATTGTGTAACATAAATTTCGGGTTGAAGGGAAGCCGGAACCGTATCAGTTTCCATACCCATATTATAATTTCTATTCTTCTTTGTGTGCCTTGTCTATTACCTAGCATAGCGATCTTTTCTCCTGTGGCTGTGCTATGTTGCGCATTTTTTTAAAGTAGTACAATCAGCGAGGACCTACAGCTTAATGTGGGCTCCCAACCACGATAAGTGTAAACACTTCTACTCCAGAGAAGTATTATTATACAGAATACCTTTGCTTTGTGATGGAAAACCGGATGTTTCAGTACTTGGAATTGAACCCCAGACCATCAGCGTAGAAGTCTAACGTGCTGACCTCTAGCCCACAACCGTCTCCATAATTTTCATTAGAAATGCAAATTTTTGCATGTTTCTTTTTAGTATTTTGGTATTTATCTTCGTATTGATCTAAAATTTACATTAATATCGTATTTCATGCAATATTTAAAAATATATTTGCTGTTAGCACAAGATAAAATTCACACCAATAAATTACAAAGTATATCACCCTGTGTAATAAAATTCAGTAAATTAGAATGTTTACATTTTGTAAATTTATAGCACGTCTCGCCTATAAATTAGGAAATTGTAAAAGTAAATTCGTTACAGCCCATCCTTGTTTTAGTTGCAGTAATTTAACCTTTATCACGTTACAAAATTTGACTAAAATATTTAGAGCCGTTTTGATATATATATTTAAGAGGTCTTTGAAATACAATTCCACTTTCATTTTATGTAAGTAATTTCAAGTAATTCTATCGCCCTTACACTTGAAGCTAACAATTTTTATTAAATTACTGTATTGGTATTAGTATTATATAGAAGAAGAAGAAACGCTATACAAAATTCAAAATTCCCGTTTTTACCAACAATTTATTTTGCCATGCATCTTGTTATATCAAGGTTTAAAATTTCTTCAAAATCTACCTACCAACAGACATTTTAAAAACAAGTTTTTTTTGGTTCGGCCTCTGGAATCGATATTTCGGTTGGAATCTTAACTTTGAATTTTTTGTAAGCCTATATTAGTATATATTGCTATTTTAAAAAACATTTGTTTGTATGTCTATCAAGTTTACTAACTTGCTATTATTTAATATACCAGATTTGTTATTATTTACTTTCTTAAAATATGTTTATATAACTATACCACTAAATATGTATTTTCGTCAAAATTTCACAATGGATGGTTTCATGATCAGAGGAAGAAGTTAAGTACAACAAATTTAAACTTTAACCGTTTCCGTTTCTTTGTGTTAGCCAGAAGCGGAGAAAATTATTAAAATTTGAAAATTAACATTAATTTTCTCTTTTCTGCTGTTCGAACAGCACATTAATCTTCGGCTAGTAGTCATTGAACGGTTTGTGAAACTGCCAACACTGTTTCTCTTAAGCGGCGTCAGCTTACCTTTCAAATGATGTATCACATATAAATGAGTGATTACATAAAGACCAGACTAAGAAGATAAGTTAAACTGCCATTTTTTAACCTTGCGGTGTTTCACCGGCATGGTCAAACTAATTAGTAATTTCCTGTAGCCAACAGCAACATTAGGAAGTAAAGTAATCGCTTTTGAAGTGTTTCCAATATTCATAGTTCATTACCAAGCCATAAAATTTAAATGTACCACCTACTACGAACTCAGTCGGGTTCTTGTTCTTAAACATTGCCTTTTTAGCAAACAGCGGTGGGTAAAGATGAGAAATTAAGTTGTAATTTTCATTAGATACCGCTGAATTGTTTAAAATAAATGTAAAACAGAAAATATTTCTCGTTTTCTTCGCATTAAGCCATTAATTATACAAGTAATAAAATTAAACATCACCCGTGTTTGGGTCAATTTAAACATTTTGATGTCAGCAGGTGAAACAATTTTTAAATTTTCCAGCCAAATAGTAACATTTACATATAAGTCAATCAAAAGCACCTACGTTATTCGGTTACGTCCGTTTCAATTATGTTTGTGGAATTGATTTGCCTACCCAGTCGTGCTCTAAAACTACGTAATTTTCCGTTTAAATTGTATCAGTTCTGCACAAATGAACAAAGCTACAGTGTGATCAACAATATTTAAGGTAGGGATTGACTGTGGAACTTAAAACTATGCTTACTGAAGCTATACTGTTTGTGACTTTTACAAATTATTTAATGGTAATCTAAATATTGTTCAGTTGTTACAGTTAATGTTTACCATAGAACATTAAATAATTATTTTCTGTTGAATCTAGTGAAAGTGATAGTTTGCATTGCTTAACAAACCAATACAAATTCTTTGAGATATTTAATAAATAGTAAAGCATAGATTGCGTTAATAAGGGAATTTATATTGTAAGGTGTTTGCTTTGCATAGAAAGAATAACATTATTCAATATAAATAAAGAATTGAACTGCTGGATAGATATTAAAACATGCCTCCGACACATAATACACTGCTCCAAGAAATTAACCGACCAATTATTAATGTTGCGATAAAAGAAAAGTAGTGCGCTATCTACTTCAACCAAATGCATGGAATGAATGTCTGATACAAACCTGATAGACACATGTTACTCTTGGTCTGTTTGTACATCTTTAACTTTGTTAAAAAAATTAATTAATTTTACATGCACATTTACAATTTACTTGCAGTTTCGTTTTACTTTAAAACGTATCAAATCGTGTAGTTGTCAGCAAATAATTGCTTGTACGATCAGGCTTGGGGTGAACCACACAACCATTTCTCGGGTCATTTAGCGTTTCAGAGAAACTAACGAACATGACAGGCGACCAAGGCAAGGGCGACCACGTGCTACTACCGCTGTAGAAGATCGTTTTCTTCGAATGCGTGCACTAGGAGAACGCTTTGCCACCACAAGAGCCCTCCAAAGACAACTTTCAATAGTACATAATGTGCAGGTTAGCATTGAAACCGTCCGCCAACGTTTTCTGGAAGGAAATCTGAGAGGCAGATAACCAGCTACTGGCCCACAATTGACTGCAGACCACCGCAACCACAGATTGGATTTTGCTAGAAACCACTTGAATTGGGAAAACGAAGATTGGAGACGGATTTTGTTCACAGATGTGTCCAGATTTTGTTTGGAGGGTTATGGTAGGCGCATTCGAGTTTTTAGACGTCCAAATGAACGATATGCTCAATGCAATTTTGCCCCCACCACTGCATTTGGTGGTGGCTCAATAATGGTATGGGGAGGCATACCATTCACGGCCCGAACAGACCTACACATCTTCCCCAACGGCACTTTAAACAGTCAGAGGTATATTACGGATATCTTAGAACAGTATGTTGTGCCATAGGCCCCATACATCGGAGACAACTTCCAATTAATGTACGACAACGCTCGGCCCCACACCGCCAGAAGTATGCAAGAATGCCTAGACGACGTTGGTATTCCCGTTATGCAATGGCCAACCAGAAGTCCCGACTTGAATCCGATTGAGCACCTCTGGGACATTCTCGGAAGACAAGTACGATCCCTTCAACCACCTCCTGCAACTCTTAACGACCTAGGGCATTCAATAGTGGAAATGTGGGATAATCTTGAACAAGAGCAGTTAAGTGTGTTAATTTCAAGCACGGACCGTCGTTGTAAAGCTGTCGTAATAAGTCAAGGCGGAAACACAGCCTACTGAACCTGTAAACTTACAAGTTTTCAGTTTTCGAATTTTGATTTTTTTAATATTTGTGTTGATTGTTGCTAATTTGGATAAAATATGGTTTACTTAAATTTAAGCATTATCTATAATTAAACGTACTTCATTACATGCAATACTTTAAACAATATTGCGATTGTTAGTTGTGGTGCGTTAATTTCTTGGGGCAATGTAGATATACATACGAGGTTTGACAAAGTAATTCCCGGATTGCCCCGTGATTTAAACCAAACGTAAAACAGCATATATTAGTTCACCGTTTTATCAACAGAAGGTGATCAACTAACGATCAAATAGCTGTTAGTTTCTGCGCAGAACGTTAACACATACCAGGTGTTTCTGTCAGTCGTCATGGAGTAAAACGAATGAATTCAAATTTACTGTAAATTAAGGAAAACTAACAGCATCTTATGAAATGTTGAAAACTGTGTACCGTAATAACACAGTACAGCCGAACTAGTGTGTTTGAATCGTTAAAATGTTTTAGAGATGGACGTGTCGATGTTTAATATTACGCTAGAATTGGACGTCCGTCGATCTTTTGATATGTAGATTCGCTCGTAAGAATTTATGAAAAACGGAAAAATACCAACGAATAATTTTCCGAATTATGTCAGCGTTTCGGTAAATAGGCTGTGATCCATAAAGAATTTATCCCTGAAGAAAAACAGTAAATAGTGTATTCTGTGTTGAAGATTATTGTATCACACTTCTCAACTGCGATCGCAATTTAGAGTTTGTTGTACGGCACCAGTGCAATGCATCTACCCATTCTTCACTGATTGCGAAGTCAGGTCGTCCTGCACAGTGTTACGGATTCGCGAACAGAGAACAGGTGCATATTATGCAGACTTGTCGCAACAAATCAAATTTTCTTAACTTCATTATCACTGGAGTCATGGGTGTTTCGATACGATCCTGAGACGAAAAACCAAACCTTTCAAGGGATTGGAAAATCATCAGCAAGTCCCAAAAATTTTAGTTTTCATAAATTTAGAATCAAATCCCTGCTGATTACCTTCTTCGATAAATAAGCTGTGATCCATAGAAAATTTATACTCGAAGAAAAACCGTAAATAATGTATTCTGTGCCGAAGATGATTGCATCACGTTTCTCAAGTGCGCTCGCAATTTCAAGAAAAGGGTTGTGTGTTTTGGTATGGCATCTACCCTTACTGCGCTGATTGTGAAGTCATTTCTCAAGACACGAAGATATTGGGATCAATCGCCCATCTGATTTGATACCAACAGACTGGTATCAGAAGAATATTAAGAAAAATGTAATTGCCAAATTCAAAGCAGTTTCTTCCGATACCTTTGCCGACTGTTTTCAGTAAATGGGGTTACTTTGAATAACTATCAAATATTTTACCTGTTACTTAAATTCTGTTTCTTTGTATTTTGTCAGTCCGGAAATTTAATTTCAAATCATGTTTATTTAGTCCAAGCTAGACATATTCCGCCAGTATCGTCTTTTTCTCAGTAATGCACAATTTTAAAACTTCAATGTTACAGGGGGGTGTCTTAATTGAATTGTTTTCGGCAAATATGTCAGCACTCTGTGATTTTTGGAAAATAGAAATTAGAATCCATCCAGGTTTGTCACGCCAATCAAACGCCGACTTTTACCAGGTACGAAAGACTTCAAGAAACTTATACAGAGATCGTAATCCCTGCAGAAGTTAAGGGATGTATTCAGATGTAAATACTTTGTATTTTAGAATAAAAATAATTGTAGCAACGCGATCAGTAAATAATTATAATAAATGCCATAAATTGCTATTGTTCATGCTGTAGTATAACTGGTCAAAAATTAAATCGGGGTTTATGTAAATATACGCATGCCAACAAAAGTGAAAATAGATTTTTAATTGGGTATTATTGCATCCGGATTAATTAATCGTCGAATTATTTATTCATTGCCCGCGTACCATAAAAATTAATTAAAGGCTCTTAATAGTAACCGCCTACATGAATAACCATCAAAAATTGTAATGTGAGCTGGTAATATCGACATCAGCTCGGCTTCTTGTAACCCAATAAAGGCAGAAATTAACCTTATTGGTGTGCTTTCGTTGAATTAATCCTCGTATATACATATATTTTTTTAATTTAAATGTTTTGTCCACAAACACAATTATACCCCAAACAACATTCTGAGAGTTCTCCAAAACTAAAACGAAAATGCTTATCTTTAGGGGCAAGCAAGATTAATCTGAGGAATTTATCTTTTCTTTATTATCCCTCGGCCAAGCACTGTTTATCCGAAAACTCCGCTTGAATACGAATAAAAGCGGTAAATTATGCGATTATGATAATCCAATAGTACTAATGAACTTTTAAGTTGAAGTGTGAAAGGTGTTTAGTTCGCTTGTAGTTGCTTTCTTTAAAAAGTTGACGTTATTTATTGTGTTTGTGTAATAGCATAAAATTATCCTTTTACATTCCCGTCCGAGTTAAGATTTAAAATGACGGAAAATCTAGCACAGTTGTACCTCCAGAAACAGCGGAACTTAATTCAGGGCTTGTTTGGCGTTGAGTCTGTAAATGCAAATTTAAACGTTAGAATTATTTACAGTAGATCGCAATTATAAACCACTTGCAAGCATACTATTTTTTGCGACATCACGAAAACTCGCCACTACTATTCTGTCTGCGTATTGATGGACCACCCTGTACTATACATTTATATATTTTAATTAAATGTACTTGTTTGTACACATTTGTGTGTCCTCTTTATCAGTTTTGAAAATGATGTGACATGTGAATTAATTCAACGAGCTTACCTTCACATTTATTTTAATTTATTTGGCTATTGTACTACCCACTTGAAGCGTTTGGTCTTTAATGTATGACAATAGATGGTTTTGCAGAGGAAACCGCTATTACAAAATCCATTGGTCACCTTCTGCAAAATCCGATTTGCATCATCTACCCTGCTGTTCTAATTATTAGAAAAGTTTAATTTGGTTAGCATCTAATGGACTCAAAACAGGCGCTTTTGTTGCTAAGGTACGAGCCTTCTTGACAATGTTACGGACAACCCACACATAGGAATCTTTCATGAACCATATCGAAATAGAGAAGAACGATCGAGACCGGCGTGACTGACCGTACCTCCTCCTAGCACGTGAATATGTATACGGTTCAAAGTCAAGGGTCACATTAAATTTAATTTATAGTTGAAGTTGTGCCTCCTTGACCAACAATGCTCATTTCGCATTGTACTAGCCAGAACATAAGTTCTGAGAAGTCTTAAAAAACTGTTCAAAAAAATAAATTAATATGAGCTCTTGGCAAGGAGCATGAAACCGTTTATTCCAAAATTTATTGCTAATAATTGTTAATTCCTTCGAAATTATAATTATATTATTACGAGTTAATTTTAAATAATCTCATTAATTAAATGGTAAAGACCTTGGCATATTTTAAAACTTTGGGTGTATCGGTATCATAAAAATTATCTTTAAAGGAAAGTATTTAAGTGTTTTGCACTCCATGCGTGGTTGGAAGGTAATTTTGTAATAGTTTTGAAAATAATATTGGTATTTTACTGTCGCAATAATAATGCTAAGTTATCCTTAGAGTTTCCTATTACACATCCCACAAGAATACCTTCTTATTCAAACGTCTATTTTTAGTAAAAATTTCTGAAAATTTTTCTTCATACAATTTTGTGTATACAGGGTGTCTTAAAAGTTTTTTACATATGGGAAACTTTTTTATCATTCATTTCTTGAAAAAATTATTCTTTATAGAACCTCCTGCATTACCCAAAAAACAAAAAGCGTGTAGGAAGGTCTTTTTTGCACCGGGACGGGCGGTGGGAATTTTTACAAAGTAAATATAATAAATAACTAAACACTCACCGATAGGGTCTCGAAATCGGTTATGTGTATTCATCAAGATCACATTCTCGGGAACTCAGGATTTAGCAGCTTCAGACATGTACGCGGTGCACTCATAAAGTAAACACGCAAACAGTCACAACCCCATTTCAGCACAAACCAGCAAAGCATGAAACACACAAGGAATAATACATTACCGCATTAGCATTGCACCTTTGGCACCATGACAGGACCGTCTCTAGTAGTTCTCGTTCAGGGTGAGGTGTTCTTAACAGGGCCGTCTTTAGTAGATCTTGGCTGATGTACATAACCTGTAACGGGTACCGGGTAACCGAATGTTACACCGGTCAGTGGGTTCAGTCCACCCATGTTATTGTGATCACCAACAGACCTCCGTCGGCCGCCGTACGTGCATCACAAGGAAAAGAGTGAGAGACAGGCTCTCTACAGGCCACTTTGCAAAGTGCAATGCAGAGATCAGTGGCTGGTCAAGCCGAGTCATTAGGCCCAATCACCGACTCTCCCAAGCATTAAGCAGCTTAAAACGGAATCCTGCGCACACAACCCCCAGGAACTTTGGAGAGCTCACTGGCTCCCCAAGCATAGTATCAGAGGCCTCAATCATAAGAATACAGTAATTACAATTACTAACAGTACTATCCCACCAGTACTGCATAAGCAAGAGCATTATAGCTTCAATCAACAACTACCTATCTCGCTCAATCCCACTACCTTCTTCTTCTCAGGGTCCACTGCTGAACATAAGCCTCCTCCATTTATGGAGGGATGTTGACATTTACAAGGCCGCGTTTGCCATTGCGTATTGGCCAGGAGAGGATGTAGGTATGTATTTGATGTGGGTTTTTTTGTAGGATCTAGGGATTTTGGACGTGTAGAATCCCTCGGTGATTTGGAGGCGAGGGAGAAAGCACGGCTCGCGTGGGCAGGGTCGCTTCCCTGAAGTAGGCCTATCTCCACCGAGATCGCGGAGAGTGTCTACCCACTACCTTACAGGTAGCCAATGCATAGATCCATCACTTCAGTGCAGTTATCAACCAAGCAACACATATATACTGTTAATTCACTTATACTAAACGCTCGAACTTTGAACCCGTCTGAGAAGCCACCACTTCGGCCGCTTCCGACCCACTACCCTAATTTTCCTAAATCTTACCTAAAAACACCACTCCGACGAGTCTCGGGTCTTGGAAAGGCATAACCATAAACATAATTATTATACAAGGGGGCTAGTAACCATAATATTTAGAAAAACCTTTATTGATAACTATACGAGCACACAATAAATGCGAAAGAATTTGTCCAAAAATATTATTCCTACACGCGCTCATAAAAGTTTAAAACTATCTGACATTATACAGGGTTGACCAAAACATAATAATTCGGCTTAAGAATAAAGTACCCTTTTTTCTGAAAATAACAGAAAATGGTAGATAGATAAGTTATTCACAATAAAAAGTTGCACATAATTATGAAACAACAGCCTTTTGCGACCTTCTTTTTAATAATACTTCATACAAATTCCATTAACAGACGGAACTGTTTGTTGAAAACTCACTTAAACTACTCTGAGCTAGTCCCCTTGAATAATCAAGTCACCTATGAACAGTCGAACTAAACAAAATAAGTATAAAACAAATGGTTGTAGGTAAGTTCTGTCAGTGAACGTCAAGCAGTTTCAACTTCTAAATAAGTAAAAATGCGGGTAAAATTAAGTCTTGAAGATAAAATTGAAATTACTTTAATTGTTGGCGAAAATTATAAAAAATTATGAGAAGCCGCGGTCATTTTTAATGACAGACACCATTATAAAATTATACGTAATATACTTACTAAATTCAAAACCTCTGCAAATTTTGAAAATAACTTAAGAAGAAACATCAACCATGTGTTGCCGATAAAGAAACTGCAAATCAAGTAATGCTGTCCGTAGAAAATCGTAGACATCTTGCGGAAGGATTAGCATTATTACCACATAATGTATAGGTAAGGATCCAGTTGCAAAAATTAGCTTACAGCTTACAACTTTCGCCCTTACAAACCCAAATTGACTTATAGTCTAAAACAATCACATTTTGAGCGACGGTTCGAATTTTGTTCATGGTTCCAATTTTTTCCTGGGGAGCGTTTATGTCAATGGGAAAGCAAGTTCCCAAAATGGTTGTTGGAGTGACGTTAATCCTAATTGTACTAGACAGACTCGTGATCAGTACTAATTTAAAACGAATGTATGGTGTAGCATTTTCAAAGATACAGTGTTGGACGTTTCTGTTATCGACAAACTATGGATTCTCAAAGTTACTTACAATTTTTAAATAATCGGTTGTCTGATTTTTTTTATGAACTATCCAAACGTGAAAGTCTACAGATACGGTATGGTACAAGCAGGATGGCGCACCATGTCACAGTACGAGGAATGTTAGACAATACCTCCAAACTACTTTTAACGGAAGATTAATAGGCAGGTATTCGGAGTTTTCTTGACTCGCTAGATCTCCGAACCCCACCCCTCTCTTTTAATAGGACGTTATGAATCTGAACTTGGACTTAATTTTCAATTCCAATCAACATTTTTTTCGATGTTTGAATTTAAAAGTAGAAGTAATCAAGCGATGATCAAACAACGGTTAATTTCTGTGCAGGACGCTAGCACGTATATAGCGTTTCTGCCTGTCGTCATGGAGCAACGAATGAATATTAAATTTTGCTGTAATTTAAGGAAACCCAACAGAAACATTTCAAAACAAGAAGTATTTCACTTTACATAGCAAGAACGAAAAGAGGAAGCTAAGTTAAAGTAGTTGGACAAATGACAAAAAGCTCTACACTTAGAGCAGAACATCAATCTAAAAATCTGGTGTTGCGTGAAATTTAACCAAACGTAAAGCAGCATATAATAGTTCACAGATTTATTAAGAGAGCATCGTCAAGCAAAGATTGAGCCGCTGTTAGTGGTGAACCTGTTCTGCGCCGGACGATAGGCCGTACATCGCGTTTCTTTCAGTCGTCATGGAGCAACTAATGAATATTAAATGTTACTGTAAATTAACGAAAATTAACAGAAACTATTCTACTGTCCTAAAACAATGCACAAACTTTGTTACTATTGTTTTACTTGTTTTAAAAGCACTTGCTTTCTATCACTTCCGTTCTCTCGTGGACTACTAATTTTATGAAAATGTTAAATAATAATAATAATATATTATTAATATCGCATTTGTAACAAATAAATATTATTATTAAATCCCCAACAAGCAAAAAGAAAATTTGGTAATTGCTGTGTTCAAAGGAAGGAGAAAGCTAAGTTGAATTACTTGGACTAATAACAAAAATCTTTACAGTCAGAACAGAATATCAGTCAAAAAATCTAGACCAAGAAAATTACAAAACATTGTAAACAAACTACTTGAAGAAGAACACAAACTAGTAACTAGTAGAGTAAGCTACGACGAAACGGACACTATAGCAGCTAACTTAGCATAATGGTTAACAGATGATGCGAGATCTGCGTGAAGTGAAAAAGAGAAATGGAAGAAAGTGTTTATAAAATAAATTATCTAAATTTTTATAAACGTAATAAATAACATATCGCAACTAGTTTATATTTAGTTACAGCATATGTATTATTGAGCTTCAATTGAATTTTTTATGTAATTCATAATGCTGCCGTAGATTTTCTTATTTTTACATAGTTTTGTGTAACGTGTATCTCTCCTATTGCATCCTTCTTCTATTTTTACTATTTTTTACCTGATTTGTTTGTATTTTTTCCCCGGTTTTCATTCCCTATTTCTTTATTTTTACTATTTTGCCTTGTTTTATTTACCTCGCTTATTTTTCTTCCCCCCCCCCTCCCATTTTACCTATGCTTAAGAAAAAAATAGAACTTTTGTCTTAAAATGCTTTCTTGTTTACATAATTAAAAATACCTATGTAAAGTGAGTAGTTAATAATAGCAACCGTTTTGCTGAAAATTCCCGGACCCCATAAAGACACGAAACAAGTAGATTGCGGTAAAATGAATGCTCTTCCGGGAATAAATGAAAACACGTCCTGTAACCTGTGGTATATCCCTTGTCAAGATATTAGCTGTAATAATTCCTAGTCTTCTACGCGTAAATTATTAATAAACTGTGCCAGTTTGATATTTTGCTCAAAAATTATGTAAGTCCATGAACTATCATGTCACTTTCAAATTTACTTGCAAAGCCTTCCGTGGGGTTGTAATTTCACCTCCTCGGTTGGTATTCAACTAGTTCAAGATGATTGTTATGCATATTTTAGCTATATTTAGGAACTCATTGTTTTTCCCAAAACATTTATTTTTGAATGGCAAATATCAGTAAAAAAACATTCACATAGAGAAGTCCTACGTCCTTGAAACGCTTTCCAACGCCGTGGGACCTACAACCCCAAGGAAGGATTTGCAAGTACATTTGAAAATGCCATATGATAGCTTATGCATTTACATAATTTCTGATATGAATACCAACCTGGTTCAGAATTCCCTTCACCGGGAAATTTTGATTATTATAAGAGGGGTTGAAATTACAACCCCAAGGAAGGTTTTGCAAGTAAATTTGAAAGTGGCTTATGATAGCTTATGCATTCACATAATTTTTGATCTGAATACCAACCTGGCACATATTTCCCTTCACCGGTAATTTTTGATTATTATAGGAGGGGTTGAAATTACAACCCCAAGGAAGGTTTTGCAAGTAAATGTGAACGTGGTATATGATAGCTTATGGATTTACATAATTTTTGATCTGAATACCAACCTGGCACATATTTCCCTTCACCGGTAAATTTTGATTATTATAGGAGGGGTCGAAATTACAACCCCAAGGAAGGTTTTGCAAGTAAATGTGAACGTGGTATATGATAGCTTATGGATTTACATAATTTTTGATCTGAATACCAACCTGGCACATATTTCCCTTCCCCGGTAATTTTTTATTATTATAGGGGGGGTTAAAATTACAACCCCAAGGAAGGGTTTGCAAATGAATTTTAAAGTGGCATATGATAGCTTAAGCATTTACATAATTTTTGAGCTGAATATCAAATCGCCACAGATTTGCAATTATTACTAATTTACCCGTACAAGACTAGTAGGTAGGTAATTATTTTTAATTACGTATAATATTATTACGGTTAAAATCTTGAGAAGGGTTATACTCATAGGGAACACGACGTATTTTCATTTATACCCGTGAGAACATTCATTTAACGCAATCTACTTTTTTCGTACCTTTGTGGTATTCGGGAATTTTCGGCAAAACGGTTGCTATGTTTAGTTACTCACTTCACATAGGTGTAATATTCTACATTCCAACACAGCTTATTTATTGTTTTTAAAAGAAGTTACCATACAAACCATAAAGCGTAGCCCACCGGTTCAACTGGTATACATTTTGTAATGCGGAGAAATCCGGGAGTTTTTAAATATTATTTTAAATTTATTATATTACAATAAAAAATTGTACATCTTATACGTACTGTTTCTTCGTCTTAATAATTATCATTTTTAAAATTTTGTTAGTGATGCAGTGGAGTTAAGCAGTATTAAGGGCAAAATATTGTGAGTTTAATCCGTATAGAGCACTCGCCGTGGGTTGGCTAACGCCTAATCCTCCTTAATTTGATCGAGTCATTAAAAATTCGTTAAACGTCTTTAAGAACCGATCAATAAAATCCATGCTGTTAGAATTAAAATCAGTTTCGTAATCTTTTTCATCTTGGCGAGTTCCAATAATTTCGTAATCCAAGAGACCCGGTTGGAAAAGTGGCGTGAACCCAATTAAGTGATCACGAGAAAGCAAATACAATAGAACAAAAGACAATGGGAACTCATAAATAACTAATACAATACAATTTTGGAAACAGATAATGTAACAAAGTAAGGCATCGCATTTATTAGCGCAATATATTATTACATCTGTAATTCCCGTTTCTCGCTCGGACAGGCTTGTTTAGTACAGATTTAATAGCTGTGAAAACGTGTTCTTCGCGATGCGTGTAAACTTTTCGTGACGATGTTTAATTGGAAATTGGAATATACCGCAAATTAATTACGCTAAGTCGCGTAAAGCCAAGAGCTTCTGCTTGTGCCTATATGCGAAATATTCTAGTTACGCACAAACTTGTTCAAATCGAACCGGCATGCAGGTAAAAATTAAAACATATTTGCTGCCATCTATTACCTTGACAGATCCATAAATAAAACGCTCTTAGACGCCCTAATGGCTGTTGCTATTATTATTATTGCTATTGAGATGTAATTTATTTGATATCTTCAATCTCTAAGAGTGTACTAACTCTACTATCTCTCTTTAGCTTTATTTGTAGATATAGTTAAATATGGAAGAGTTTTCCAGAAAAACGACATGGGGCCATAGGACCGTATCGTGCGGTTGTGCAGGTTTTCCCAGCAATTTTTATACATAGTTCTTATTCATGAAGTAAAAGTTTACTGCATAAATTGCACGAAATAAAATAAACAGTACTACGATAAAACAGTAAACTTAACAACTGTAACCTGTATATGTTCTTCAAAGCTAAAATTAATACAAAATATATGCTATCAACAATGTCGAAGAAACGTCTTACAGATTTAGCAGTAATATTAATAGGTACTGTAGATATAGAAGATGTAATTAAACATTTTTTTGTGGTTAAAGCTGGAATGCTAAATTTGTAATAAATGATGTATTATACAGAGTGTTAATGAATTGCAGGGAAAAACTTTAAAGGTTTAAAGTATACATGAAAACAAACATTTTTGTTAATAAATGGGTGGTCAAAAGTGTTTTCTTTCAGGGATAGAGGTTCTCAAAGATTCTTTAAGAAGCGCCTAAATGTAGGCAACTCAATTTACTACCTACTATTTGTTTCCATAACGAAGGAAATTAATACAGGGTAAATAAAGCCCTCAGGCAGGACATGACGCAAGAAATTTAAATAAATTGCTCCTGTGAACATTTGGGGTAGCAGATATGGTCCAATGAGTCTATCGCCAACAATCCCGGCCCAAATGTTCACTGAAAATCTTTGCTGGTATGCTTTTTGAACCACAGCATGGGAATTTTCATCGTCCCAAATGTGCCTGTTTCTACTGTTGAATATTCCTTCTTTCGTAAAAGATTCCTCGTCACTAAACAGAACGTTTACTTGGAATTCTGGATCCTCATTACACCGCCGCAGAAGTTCCTGGCAAAATTCTACCTTTCTGGGAAAGTCTGCTTGAATCATGGCTCGTACCTTCTGTGGATGGTACGGACGTGCTGCTGCTCGTGTAGTACCTCCCATACCGAAACATGGTTCCACAGTAGAAACAACCACATTTGGGACGATGAAAATCCCCACGTTCTGTTCAAAAAGGATACCAGCAAAGATTGGCAGTGAACATTTGGGCCGGGATTGTTGGCGATAGACTCATTGGACCATATCTGCTACCCCAAAGGTTAACAGGAGCAATTTATTTCAATATTTTGCGCCATGTCGTGCCTGAGGGCATTATTTATCCTGTACATATTAATTTCCGTCGTTATGGAAACAAATAGTAGGTAGTAAATTGAGTTGCCTACATTTAGGCACTTTTTAAAGAATCTTTGAGAAGCTCTATCCCTGAAAGGAAACACTTTTGACCATACATTTATTAACAAAAAAGGTTTGTTTTCACGTATACTTTCAGCCCTAGAAGTTTGTCCCTACAATTCATTAACACCCTGTATACTGGGTGATTCAGCTAAGACGAATCAGCTCAATATCTCGGTTATTTGAAATATAAAGAAGTTTTGTTTGGACAGATTGCAATAGGCAGTGCCCCCTATGTATAGATACTATCAAAAATATTTTTTGGCTGTTTCAACGAGGTTCAATGTCTTTCAAAAGCTATCCATAAAAATTATTTTTTCAAAAATTAAAACCAGTAGTGGTGATCATTGCCTGGAACATTGTTCTCTGTAACGCTTAATTTTTGAAAAATCATTTACTTGAAGAGTTCTCCTAAAATATTTAAATAAATGAGAGTTTAAATTAGTGCGATATTAACGTAAAATCGGAAATTTGACAAATAATCATCTAGCGGACATCATATGTGTACCAACGACGATACTATCTTCCCAGATACCTTTCAACGCGGCATTTTGCATTTACAAATTAATTTGTCAATTGCTATCGGTTGTAGTCATTAGAGCGTTAATTTGTTTAATTTAAATTAATTTTTAAACAATTAAAAGAGCCCAAATCGCTGAACCACTATTATATGTACTAATGATACTGCACAAGAAATAGGTTAAAAGGGCCGATGTGTTGATAGGCCAAGGTTGTAACGTAAGAAGCCAAATAAAATGTTAACATTAACAAAAAACGAAATTTCAATATAAAAAATTGCACCGCGCGGGAATCGAAACCGGGTTTTCAGGTGACAGCTTGGCTCTGCATCAGGACAACCCACAACTCTTCGTTGCGCATTACAATTAATAATTTTTAAAATGTATTTAAATTAAGTAAATTAATACCGTAATGACTGCAATTGGTAAGAGTTGACATGAGCTAATTTCTAAAGGCGAATCAGTATTTAAAAGTATCTGAGAAGAAAGTATCAGTGCAACTATGTGTCTCAGTACCTATATGATTTCAGGATTTATGTTTTATTTTACACTTTTAAGTCAATACCGCTCTTAAATTCACAGGCTAAATAAAATATGTATTTAAATATTTTTAAGGAGAACTCTTAAACGGTTTTTAATAAATAGAGCGTTACGGAGACAAACGTCGCAAGCAGTGATCTATACTCAAAACTTAATTTTTAAAAATAACTTTTATAAGCAGTTTCTAAAAATTATTTAACCTTATTGGAATGGCCAAAAATTATTTTTGATAGTACCTATACATAGTGGGCATAGCCTATTACAGGGGCGGTCAACTTTTTTGGGCGGTCGGCCAAATTTAAAAATAATTATGTCTGCCGCAAGCCAACATGTAATGAACTACATAAATACCTACACGTACCTATTTTTTTATTATGCGTTGCACATAAATATGAAAAACAGGAGCAAAAATAAGAAATGAAAACACTTTATTTAGGCGTAAGTGTAATAACATGGTTATGTACTTACTTTTTTGTTATGCCTACGAAGAACGGACAAGGAACCGCCATGCGGGCCTTTTGTATATCTGGGTATCCTAATTCTAAAACGTTCCTGCTGCTTCTGGCCACTCTCGGGTCGGCGGCGCCATGCAACGATCAAAAAGACCGGCGCGCGGTATCATTTGTTATTGTCAGTAAACAATTGCAGCTGGTAATTATCGAGGTTTCTGGAAGGCCCGTTTTTTTGTCTTCTTACTATGTTTTTATTATTGGGAGCACTGTTTTAATTCTTTAATCTGCGACTTTAGTAGTTTTGCGTATGAGAGGAAGGCTCACGGGCTCCATACGGCTTGCAAGCCGCGGGTTGGCCGCCCCTGGCCTATTACAATCTTAACAAAAATAATTTTTATAATATATCATATTAACGAGATATCAAGCTGATTCGTCTTAGCAGACTACACCCTACGTAACCAAAGTCTAAAATGTATTATTATGTTGTGCTTATAACTGTGCTTAATAACTGTGAGGGTGATGCTCTATTTTTTTGTACATACACGTATATGGAGATTCTCTGTAATACACAAATTTAAAAAAAAATCTTGAAATTATTTTTTTTTTAATTTGGAAATTCTGTTTTATCCGTGTGCTGAAGTATAACTTTGAATAAAGGCGCCTCTCACCCATGGGACGGCACTAGGGCCATTCCGGCTCTGGATCCAATCACGCGCTCTATATAGCAATAATAGTTCTGTTCAGTAACAGATAAGTATTACATTAAAACATTATAGAAGACATATCCACACCCTAAATGTCAACCTATAATGTAACAGCTTTACATCAGATGTTGGTCTTTGTGAAAGTTCATAAATTTATGTGTATGTGTGTGTGGGTGTATTAATTTGTCAAGTGGTCTGAAAATTTCCATAAAAAGGCAAGGCTCTCCAGTTTGCAGTTTGCGTTATTTCGGCCAGCGTTGTGCAAATCCGTAATGGACACATCTTTGCTAACTACAACTGTCAGGATAAATGCTACCATTAGAAAAATCGGGCGTAAAATTATACACTTTGCCCATATTCCTTATGTATGTGATGAATAGCAGAGTACAGGCAGATGATCTTATTAAATTACAGTCGTTATAAAGATGAAAAACACATCTTTGGTTCTGTCAGCGTTTTATTACAGATGTAATGCCAAGAAATGTCTCCAATTACTATTCAGAATTCTGTGAATGCAAATTGTTTGTTCTCCAAGAAAACATGAAAATAAATTTATATGTAGCTTCCTTTTCTGACCATTATGGGGTCTCCATTACTTTGAAACTCTGATATTCAGATACGTCTATCCAGCAGTTCCTCGCCATGCTTTTAACCCTGAAGATGACCCTAGAGAAAACTCCTATTCCCACTCTATCGAATGAATAAGTGAAGAATAGAATTTCTTGCACCTTACTTCCTTGTTTTAAGCCTTAATAGTGGAACTTAAACTATGCGGCCAAACTTGTAGTATTTATGTTAAATATTAATAAGATGGTTCTTCCTCAATGCCAATTTTAATCCTACCGGATTTACTATTGTTCCATGTTTTCGGTTGTAGCAAAGACAGGAAAATTCCTACTTGACGTGTTGTTTGCTACTTACAGGAGTTTCTGTAATTAGTAATTTGTAACCATTTTAACTTCTGAGACACTACTAATATCCTAATTTTCCCTTTCGTGACTCCTTAAAGGACTCTTCAAAATAATTGCGTGTTGCATTGACAACAATTAATCATCAGGGGAGCGAATAGCCTCGACTACTAGGGGAAGCGATTGCGTCTGGGGAAATAGAATTCACCCCTTTAAATAGGGGACTGCAATACAAACAGCAGCGATAAAGTTCTACAGTACAGCACTACATTGCAGGGAATTACATTATTTAAGGACATGTCTGAAATATTTGAATTGCCTTGGACAATTTTTTATTATTGAAAATAAGATATAGCTTTTTTCCATAACACTCTGTAAAGAAGAAATGATATAAGCGTATATTATTACGGACGTTTGAAAGTTAAAAAGAAAGTCTGTAACTTGATATAAAAAAACTTAACATTGGAAACATCATATTTAAGCCGAAAAGTGGTTTTCTTGTTGTTTTCTGTAATTTTCTAATTTTTCCAAAATTTGTAATTCGAGCCTTTATTTAATAAGTATAATAGAAATACTTATTGAGATTGTAGATCACTATTATATAAAACCGGACTTCCCAATCAATAACCGAAACTGCAAATTTTACTTTATTTTGATTTAGCATTTTTATGTCATTAAACCAATTCCATTGAAAGCAGTGTGTTACATATAATTCTATTTTGAACCTATGGTATCCAAACAACACGGTATTAGATGGTAGTCTATAACTATACAATGTGTTTGTTTACATTTCTAATTCGAATAAGTTCCTTACTAAAAAAAATCGTTCTCTTAGTTCTACTTCGGCCACCGTAGGTCCCGATTTAAACCGAAAGTGTCCCAGTTCGTGGTTTAGTTTACCACAATAAACGCCTCTCATCTCCATTTTATTCCACAGAGGCCTAAATTATCACTACAGAAAATACAGGGCGCCGGAGAGATTATTAGGTGGCGTCAATTAGCATGGAATTTCTAAATACAGTATATAAATATATAAATTGGTTGCAATAGCAGATTTATCCATTATTGATATGTTTAAAAAGATACAGTGAATTGAATATAGGACGCATATTTAAAAAGAAGCTTATTGGGGCCTTTGTTAAACCACAAATACGTTACCAATGTTCAGATTGTGACGAAAACGCTAACTTGCAAATACCTCCAATAGGTTGTTATGTCTATTTGCGTTGATTGTCAATGAATACAATAGCCTTTAACGAATTATACTTACTCGCTGTCGGATTTTCTAATTTATAATATGCATAACGCATAATATATCTTTTACAATGTTATTAATTTCAAACGTAAAATTTAGTAGTACCAATAGAGCTTTGAGATCACCTGATAAATATTCAATCTGGCAATGCTTGTACTGGACGTTTAAGAATAATGCTCGAATGGTTTTTGTGTGGGGTTGGGAGTGTTATTCCCCTCAAAATTAAGGTCCTAGTTACCTGTGTCCTATACCCTTTTGGAGCATTATTCTGAAACATCTTCTATAGACATACGAACACACATACATACATTTACATCTGCAAACAAAATATTGGACTTTTATCGATGGTATTGAACTTTATAATATACAGAAAATGATAAACGAGGCCACCGTAAAACACTGAAAATATTCGTTTTTTTTTATAAAAAAATAGGTATACTTTTTATAAATATAAATAGTAAAAATGATATTTTATGCCTTTTTTTTTTATTTTATATATTATTAGTATATAAAATCATTATCTTAGTTTGGTTGTATGAAAATATGGTAGATTTATAGGAACATAAAAATGTCCAAGTACCTCTCTTATACACCTCGATCATTATACTGGGGCAACATTAAAGTACTATATTGTAAATGATACAAAAATGTAAAAGTTGAGAACCACTGAACATACATACAGGTAATTTCCATTTTACTGTCACATTTCTTGACAAAGTTGATTTTCTGTTTTCCTTTTCTGATTTGTCCTTTATTACATGAAATAGAAAAATAGGAAAACAAGTAATGTTAAAATATCTTTTAAAATTGCATTAATTTCAAACGTAAAATCTAATAGTCCGATAGAGTTTTCAGACCTCCTCTTAAATTTTCAATCTGGCAACAGTGCATAGGTATGTTACGGACAAAAATGTAAAGTGGACATTGGCCGGACAATAACTCAAATGTCCAATTTTCTTCTACCATTGCCCGAGTATTGACGAGATCGCCTGTTAAGGTTGGGCAATGTCGTAAGAATTTTCATTTAATTTTAATACTTACATCCTTGCTCGATCATTAACGATGTTGGCCGAAAGCCACTGGACAATGTTGATGTCATGAAAATGTTACATGTGAATATTTTGAATCAGTAATTAACTGCTAGAAAAAATATATTTTTTAAACTTATTATCTAAGTTGGCAACATATCTAATAATTAAATAAATATAAACATATTTTTAAATATTTCTTTTTTAATTTGTGAGGTTAATTATCATCGAATTATCGTAGAAGAAGCAAACTACCAAAATGAAATAACAAATCGGATAATACAAACAACGAGGTTACTCAGAAATTAAACACTCAGAAATGAAGTACCTGAGTCGAGGTTGGTGTAAGTAGACTGGAATATATACGAAATGAAGAAATTAAAAGAAGAATAGACATAAAAAAACAATAATAGAGGAAATAGAGAAAAACATATGATTTTGGTATGGACATACGCGAAGAATGCCGCTGCATAGATGGCTCCAGTGTGTTTGGAAATGGAAACCCCCCGAAAGGAAACAGAGGGGTCGCCCACCACGATGTTGGGATGACGAAGTTCGTTAAGCGATGAGAAAACGCCAATTAAAAGAGGAGCTATGGGAACATAGGGGCCTTCTGCGGGTGTTGTATGCTATGATTGCCTTCCAGGAATTCTTCCGCATAGCAACTTCTTGGTCTTGGGACGGACCGAGGTGGTTGTCTTGACGACGTTTCGGCAAAATCACATTTGCCATCTTCACAAGAAGCACCAGCAGAAAGTTATCCGACAAGACCTGAAGATGGTAAATGTGACTTTGCCGAAACGTTACGATTTTCTATTTTTTCTTTGATACCTGAAATAGAAATAACATGAAAAAAAGTAATGTTAAGGTTTATTTTAGTAACAACTATAATAAAAATATATAATATAAACATTATTAAATTTCAGGTAAAATATTCAGTTTGTTATTTTCCCTTACACGGAAATTCAATAACGTCATACTATTTATAACTTCATACATACAACCACAAATTCATTTAATATGAATTGTGTAAATCCTTTAGCTTTTATTGCAAAATTCTACATGTAAATTTTTATTCATATCTTTTTTGTAACGCTTTGCGGAAATAAATATCGCAATTAACTTCTGCTCTAATTCGTTTGGAGCTCGGTTTCTACAAAAAAATTCACGACTATTTGATGATTTTTAAAGTCGATATTACATACTGAAACCTCTAAAGCAGATATGGAGTAAATAATTCTAGATTTTATTCTAATTCACCACCTTCGGCGATACAAATAACTGTGTTTATTTTCGTAGAAAATTAGATCCATTTTCTCTGGTGCATCATCATAATTGTAACACGTAAATTCACTGCTGTGAAAACCGCTTTCTTGCAAACGAGCCCTTAAGAATAAATTCGGGAGATATTTTCGAATATTTTATTTTTCCACAAGTCTTCTATCTTGCGAGGTTGTATTAAACTGATCAGCCATAAAAAAGTCTGCAGCTGGAAAATTGTTTTATTTTCCAAACTTAGGGGGAATTTTTGCTGATATGACGATTATGTTTTCTTATACCTACATAGTTCGTTGAGCTTTCTGTATAAATTACTTTTCGCCTGAAATGCTTTAAACATCCTAAAACAAGATCATCTTGAAGCCATTTCGTTGTGTTATACAACCAGCTAACGAGACGTGCTTATTCCCCCCATAGAATGTAAAAGCTGAAAATATGAAACTTTTTCCCGGAAGAAAAAGACGTGGCGGCATGAAATATTTTAGACAAACTATCGTGTCTAAAATGCAATGAAATGTAACGCACTGAATTTAAATTGTTTCCGCGAGCTTCTAAATATATTTAAGTCTGGTATTTCTTGCTGGTGTTCTATATTATCATTTGCGTCCGGAAAGAAAACCTTAAATGCTATCCTTTTTTGCGACGTCTAATGTAATCCTAGAGGACTAAAAATTCGCTCCCTTTATGTTGTTTACTTTTCAGGGAACTCGGAAATGTTCTTTTTGTATTGCGACATATTTCTTTCCGGAACGTCTCCCTTACAGATCTGAAGATTACATAGAATCAAAACAAATTCATTAACTTTAAAATAACGTCCAAGCTGGCCTAGAAGTTACATCGATAGTTTTGGACGCAATAATCAAACTTTTCGCAATCGATACCCATCCGATAATTAAGCAAAATTGTTTTACGCCCATATTCATCTAATGTTCCGAGAAAATTAGTTCTGGAATGAACGAGAAAGCAAAGGAACGACTAATTTGATGTTGTTATCGTGTAACGTTTCATATAGAACTTGTCCGATTAATTAAAGGAAGAGCCATAACCACTGAAAATAGTTGATTAGAGCAATGTAGAAAAGAAGTTCAAATGCTAGTTATAGAAGTTCAACTTTCCAATCTTTGAAAAGTAGTTATATTACTTCAGAAAATAGCTCCTCTTACCGCCTTGTTACACTTGCTAAGTGTCAATTTGTTATTGCTGGTGCAAATTTATGCTCTTAATTATATCATTCACTAGTCTTTGTATACCTTGTTACAAAATGAGAACAATATTAAATACAGCATAATCAACAAATTATTACGATGTAAGACAAAATGTGTGTTTTTATTTGAGCTATACAGTTTATAATAGGGTTGTACTGATAAGCAAACTGGCCGATTACCGATTAAGCGGCCTGTCCTATCGGCCGCCGATTATTTGTAATATTGATTACATTGTATATCGTAAGAAATACTATATGTTTTTTATATTATATTTTCAAAATATCTGTGTCGTCCATAATTTTCTTACTACAGCATACGTGCCTAACAATAATATGACAAAACCAGAACGATCGAGTATCAAAGGCCATTAATCCATGCAACCCTAGTTTAATAACGTGTATTAGAACTATTTAATAGTTACTAAAGCGTACTTCAGGTGCTATAATTATTTTTGCTCTAAAATTCACTCTAACTTACTTCTAATATATACCATAACATAGGTTTGATAACTTTATAAGTCTTTCGCAACTAGTAAAAGTCGGCGTTTGAATTGCTTGACAAACTTTGATAGATTCTATACAAGTGCTTTGAAGATATTTAATAAATAGTGGTGGATAACGATATCCAGCTATCACTAAGTTGTTGTAAGCTGTTGTTCTATATCTAAAAAATGTGACTATGTTTAGCGTGAATAAGGAAGTTGGTAAAATGACGTACGTATGTTTAAAACATATTTACAGAAGGCAAAACCCGAAAAACTTGAAAACCTTTACAGAGATTCAAAAGTTAGATTAAAAATGATCACCTGTAGAACGTTAGAGAAGTTAGTTAACATTAAAATGTATTATTATAATGAATTATATTTTCTATTGTATATTATATATAGCAAGCATACAAAAATGTAATGATTGCTAGACCTCTCACTAGGCACGGCACTGGCCTTAAGGGGTCTAGCTATCGCTTCATTGGCATTTTTGCTTTATATCTAAAAATAACAATATTTAATCTAATTAAAGGTATACGCAGAACAACTGCTAGACAAATTTTAAAAATTACGCAATGCACGTACCATACCGTTTTCTTTGTATGCTTACAATATATATGCAATACAAATTATAATCCATTATAACTTAAATCTAAAGGCAGCCACAGAGAGGGGCGGCGGAAATTGGTGAACATTTCTTTTTATATCGATAGATACTGTTTTCCATAAGATATGATAATATATTCCGTACATAAAGATGCACGGCTGCAGTAAGGGGGTCTAGATATCACTATATTAGAGTTTGTGCAACATATTCCATAAAAAATTTGTTTAGAGCCACAACTGGATAGATTTACAAGAATGTACCATATATACTATAAAGTTGTTTACATTAGAACATATTTCCAACACATTATAAATATAAATTTAAAAACTATACATGGAACGAATATTTTGCTATTACTATTATATGTTTCAAACAAAACATTTATTGAAATATCAACGTTTTCATAAATTTCTTTTAGTATGTAAATTTACAGATTTGACTTGCTGCCAAACACAAAATTTAAATAGTTTTTAATAGTTTTAAATCTTTTAGTATTTAATAATATTTTACATTTTAAATCAATCTCAAAGCATAAAATTTATAGCTCCTAAGAATGGCAAACTCAAGACAATTAGATCTTATTCATATTTAAATTTCACATCCACGAAGAGCTTTGGGCATGACTTAATAATTTACCAGTTATGATCAACCCGACCTGTGCAATACACCGATAATTATAATTTATTGAAATTGCAAAGTCGACGCACCTAATGTTTCTAAAACACTCATCTACAGGTAGTTATTTGCCTCGCGTGTAAATAAGTAGGTA
Source organism: Limonius californicus (assembly GCA_014611495.1). NCBI lineage: Eukaryota > Metazoa > Arthropoda > Insecta > Coleoptera > Elateridae > Limonius > Limonius californicus. Next base: position 4,810 of record JABXWE010009539.1, on the reverse strand, counting down.
TATTTGTTTTGAGTGGATCGAAAAAAGCTCGCCACGAGTGTAATAATTTGGACCGTTCGATAAACCGTGAGAAAACCAAACCTGTTCGTCGGATGTTAATTTGAAGTTAGTTGCTTATTTTGGAATTACATTGGTTTGCAAGAGGTTATGAACTCAATCTTCGAAACCTAAGTATTAGTAGCATTCAGGCGCAGTATAAATCTTCTTTAGGAATATTTTTTCAATTTCTTTTATAAAGCCACTCAGAGAAGCAGTTTTTTCTTATTTTCCCACACTTACTATAAATACATTTTCGTATGTAGGGGATATTAGAAAAATAATAGATGTATTTAAGGTTTTACGGCCTCCATAGTTTCCAGAACTAACTCGAGATATTTTTTAGTAAACTGCTTAATCGACGCGACTATATTTAAATTTTTGTCGATTTGAGGCGTATTTTAAACTTAAATATTATATTTCTGAATTAAGTTGCGCCTCCACCAAATGCGATTTTATTTTACTAATACGTCATTTTGCAGATGAAAAGCAGGAATAATTTGTTTAATTCTAATATAGCCATCAAAGGAACCTAAAATTATATGCAAAATTTAAATAAGTAATCAAAACTATATCGTTGGTAATGTTTTAGATAATTAATCCTAGGGGAAAAATTGTTAAAATACGGTCTTGCGTATATTTGCATTTTTGATATATTTTAAATAGTTTATTTATTTACCAATAGAAGTGAAATTTACACTTTTCAAGTAGATCAAAGTGTAGGAGACATCGAAACTAATAGGCCTCTCCCCAAGACCATACCAAGTATTATTTGATTCCTAACATGCATGTTAGGTATCCACTGTTTATACCAAGGTATTGAGTATATGTATAGCCTTTGTCTCTGCTTTAATTTGTTTGTATCAATTTAATGTTATCAGTGCAATGTTATTATTACTATTGCACATATGTATATTGAAGTAGGTTGGTAATGAATTATAAATCATTTGCTGTTGTTTCTATTAGGGATATATATGTTCGTTATATCGGCATAATATTTTTTTTAATTTTGCGTTGACTGCCTCGTGTTATTTATTTTTAGAATAAAAATTACAGCGATTGTCGCTGTAATTACGCTATCGAAAAATGCATAAAATACATATCAGTTGGAAATCATATTACAATAAATAATTTCAACTTTTTTTTGATAATTTTGACAACAACAAATACTAACATCATCATCATTATTATTGAGTGGTATAATTGTTGGTTTCAACTTCCACTACAAAACCACTAAAAGATCGATTTACAAAATGTGTTGCCAAAATACTACATTAAAGTTAGTTTAATAACTTTCTGGTTACTTTTTACAATCTATTTTGACATTCGTCAATCGCATACTTTTAAGGCGAAATATTTGAAATGTTAATAAAAGAAATAAACGAATCACATTCAAGGTAGTATATTTGTATCAACATTCTAGCATTCCATCACGTGAAAATATTATGAAATATTTTCAGAATAAACGGTTTAAAATATCATTTAAATAAGAGGAGAAATTTCCAAACAATCGCAGAGGCTTTAGTTTTGATGCTAAGAAAATCGGCACTATATCATTCGATTCAAATTAAGATACCCTATAATAAAATGGCATTAGAGAAATATATCTGATTTTTTTCTGGTTTCAGATTTTGGAAATGCTTAGTCATGCTATTTTTTTCCAAAACGACAAAAATTACTGGCTCAAATATTTGTTTATCATATAATTAATTAATACTAAATGTTTTTTATGGTTATTTGGCAAATACGACATTATATGGTTTTCAATAAGTTTCTGCAATTATAATTTAATCTACATTCGATAGAGTACCAACATTTTCAACAATTTTTGAGGTACCTACTATACAATTACTAGCCTATCATTACAAAAATAGATTTGCAATGGTAGGCCATTGCAAGAATACGCAACCCGAAATACATATCACAAGGTACTACTTTTAAAAGTAAGTGTGAACGAAAACAACAAGTTCTTATTTATAAATATTTTTACTTGAATACATATTATTCTAACTTTGTTTGACTTAAATGAGTTTCACTGAAGCCAACAATATGAAATGGAAATCTCTGGTTCATAATACCGTCGATACAAATTTAGGTATCGCAGTATGTACTTTGGGTTGCCTATTTTTGGAATGGTAGGCCATTGTAAGAATATGCAACCCAAAATACACGTAACTAGGTACTACTTTTAAATAAAGTTAGTGTAAACGAAAACAACAATATATTTAATATATATTAATCTAACTTAGTTTCAGTTGAATGAACTTCACTTAAACTAGTAAAATTTCAAGCATATAAAACGGGAATCTCTGTTTCATAATACCGTCGATACAAATTTAGATATCGTAGTATCTTGTAACATGAGTTTTGGGTTGTCTATTTTTAAAATAGAAAGAATAGAAGAATAGGCAACCCAAAATACAAAGTCATTTATAAATATTTTTAATCGAAATTATTCAAAGTTTGAGTTGAATGAGCTTCACTTAAACCAGTAAATTGTCAAATAGACATCTTTGATTCATATCATAATACATTGTAATATGTAATTTGGGTTGCCTATTTTTGGAATAGTGAGCTCGTATTCTTTCGTGATATATTTGAGAAGCTTTTGGACACACTAGAATGGCCAATTAATAACTTAAAGTGTAAGTCAGTTAGATCTTCCGTTTTTACATAAACAGGTTTTAAATCGAAATTCTCAAATAATAATTGTATCGGCCTCAATTGTAAAGTCATAAAGAAGATAAAGAAAATAACTTGCTGTAACACGTCATTTTCAAATACGCATTCTACGTTTGCAAAAAAAGAATTCTAGGTAAAAGTCCCGCTTTTGATGTCAAATTTCTGTGAAAGAACTGTAATAATAATATATAACTTATCCCAACAATTACAAAGAAGGTATATATCGTGAACACTGACGGCGGTTCTTAACTTGCACACAAGTGGTCAAATTTCTTACTGCCTACTTAACGCAGCTCTATTTAGTAAACATCTCGAAAATCCGTCCAGGTTTGTCAAGAAATTCAAACTACCAGCTGTACTAGATGCGGAAGATGTTTATGTATTCAGAAATAACTAGTGTTCTAGAGTAAAAAAATAACTAGCAACTCAACTCAATTATACTTTGATAACTGTAGTCAATGTTATAAAACGCTTGACTAAAGTAAGAAAGTAAGTGCTATACTTTTGACCAGTTTTCAGTTTTTCGATCACTATAACGATATTTATAAGGGATCTAAAATGTGCAGTATATTACATCGATGCTGCTTTAAACGAACCTATTGTATTTGATTGACAAATAAAAGCAAAATCATTTTGTTTAGCTCTGTTTAACCCCTTCAAAGAGAGTACAGGATTTATATAACAATAGAAATATCTTTTACAGGACAGTAACGTGGGGCAAGCGATCCTGGACGTAGTGTTCAAACATCTCAACCTTCTGGAGACGGCATACTTCGGATTGCGGTACTTGGACCCGGACGGGCAGACGGTGGGAAAGCTCGTAAGTATCCTAAGGCGAGTCCTGACGCAGGATGCGTGTTGCAGCATTGGCTGGACCCCGCCAAGAAGCTCGGTCGACAACTCAAGGGCGCGGACCCTTGCACGCTCTACTTCGGGGTCAAGTTCTACGCGGCCGACCCCTGCAAGTTGTTGGAGGAAATCACACGGTAAGAAAGAAATATGCTAATGCCGCCTGCTGATCTTGTTCTGGTGGCGGCCCCCGTGTGGGAGGCCGAGCCCCGGGGCTCTTCAGACTATTCATTACGTTAGGCCGGATCGGGTGCCGCAGTTTGAAGCATGAAGCCGCAACCAAACTACCAATTACCTCGGTGAGTTGCGTGCCGGACCGCTGACTCCGGGCCCGGATCATCCTCCGACAAGACGAAATAACTTTCGTTAAGTTATGTCTGTTGGTTGCACGACCCGAATATGAATACTAATACGATCTTGCTTTATGAGTATCGTTCGCGTCATTTACAACCCCGTGAATCGTATCACACGCCCTATTTCTGCAACAGACAGCGCCAACTTCCCTAACAATGTGTCGTCGTTTTATCTATGTTACCTACGCAGCTTGTTCGTGATAGCTGTTGCCAAACATTCAACAACTCGCGCAAATTAGGCAAAATTAAATTAAGCCGCGACTCAAATGGAGTTCTGTTTTATTGCCACCACAAATTTTGTGTCAAACGGTTAGCACATCGTCTCTGCAGGACGATATTGCTAATTGCTTCAAATTGGGTTTACTTCCTTCTTACAAAGAATCGCTTCCATTTACGTTCTCCTGTTACAACATATTCCTGGTAATTAGATTACAAAAAACAATGACTCATGTTAAGTCACAATTGCTAAATTTTTTCTTTTGCAATTACATTGAAAAACATTAATTTCAGAAGGGTTTAATTAAAAATATCCTAATTATATTTTGCTCTACCATATTTCATATTGATCCTATACTTTAATCTTTTGAATTGAATTCTTTATTTTTAATTACTATATATAATTAAACTGTAATTAGCAGAACTAATATGAAATTCCTGGCTTAAATTTACTACTATGATTAAATTGCCTTAACACTTGAACGAATTTTTTGAAACTGTCTTGTAATCTAAAAATTTTTAAAATTAAGAACTTACAGCCTTGACTTTAATTCAGTAAACTTGATGTAGAATAAGCAGGATGATTTTAGAAGTAGAAATATAATACAAATAATGCACAATTCTGATTCCATAATTTCTGCAAATTAATACAATTGCATTCAAGTTGAGCAATT
>JABXWE010009538.1:0-12174 GCA_014611495.1 Limonius californicus | reverse complement strand
GGAAGTACAAAATCAAATAAACAAAGCAAACCAAATATCAGGATGCCTACGCGACGTCATATGGAGGAATAGGGATATGACAATACAAAGTAAAACACGTATCTATAAAACATCTATTAGACCGATTCTTACATATACAGCAGAGACCCGGCCCGACACAACAAAGACAAAGAGAGCATTACGAACGAGCGAAATGAAAACTCTACGAACAATATGTGGAAAAACCCTACTCGACAGGGTGCGAAATGAAGACATAAGAACAAAGTGCGAAACAGAAGATATAGTCAGATGGACCAGGAAAAGGCGCAGAATGTGGAATGAACACGTAAACAGAATGACTGAAGATAGAATAGTCAAAATTGCACGAAATGGGAGACCGGAGACTAGAAGACCACCAGGCAAGCCGCCAAAACGCTGGCGGAATAGTTGGCAATCAACGTCCCAGGATAACGGCCAACAGTAAGAGAAAAGATACCAGAAGAAACAGGTCCTAGACCTAAAAACAAGTCGAAGAAGAAGAGAAGAAGCACTGAAAAGGTTAAGAAAAAAATTCACCTTATTGCAAACTACCATTATTTTCGAACATGAGTACAACCTCAGTGACAAGAATTAATTATATAATTTTGCTCAAATTATAAGAACACCAAGACTAAGCATAAAGAGCATTCATAAAATCATCACAACATAGCTAAGCTAATATTTTTCTCATACTCAATTACCTCTGGTTTCTATAAAATAAAGACATGAATATGTTGGATTGTCTACAAACCATCCTCGAATAGTTGTATATTTCCCAGTCTGGTTTAGGATTCAACGGAGGTTTTATTAAAATAAAGATGAGCTTAAAATGATTTTTCTATTGCATAACTGAAACATTTTTTTTAATTTTCTACAAAATTATCTTTTCAATAGAGGTAGCAGTTTGTCCTATATAAATATAAAAAAATGCAATCGCTGCAATCAAATTATACGGTGTTAATTTCAACGTCGTGCTTCAACCACGCGACATTCTAATTCACTTGCATGTCAAGTTCAGTTACTGACAATTGTACAGAGATAACACCACTCATACAAGAAGACAAATGCATACTTACACGCATACCTGAAGGACATAAGTTTATGTTACCCACGCATAATAAGAAATCGTGAACAGAGGACACCTAATCGCAATTCCGTGCACGAGGTGCCGCATTGACGATCAGGCGTGGCCCGGATTACCGATGTCTTGGTTAGGGGGGAACGCTGGGGGGCGCGGATCACAATCATCCTTCGGAATAATGATAAAGAAAAGATTGGAATTGGAACGGGCTCTGTTCGATTAAGAAATTTCCACCTCGGGTTCGTGCCAGCCCGAAACTAGTTTCATAAGGGCTGATTGAGTAGAGATTTAAGTATTTTGCCAACGCCTCGCTTGAATACGCCGTGTACAGTTTTGGGCTGTTTAAAGGAACTTCTTTTCATTCTAAAATTTTTTGCGGCTCTGAGAATTGGCGTTTCGAGTCATACCTGTGCGCAAGAATACGGACAATGTGATCATTTTATCCTATAACAAGAAGGCAGGCTACACCTCTCACAAGTGCATGAAATGCATTTTTATCTATAAAAAATATTTTTTTCGAAAACTGTCATCAAAAGTTGACATTTTCGTTGAATTTTCAATTGTCAAAGTGAGTCTTTTTTGTTTACTGGATGTAAAAGTCATTTACAATCTAGAACAAAAAAGACTTTCACGTTCAACAATTTCTGATTAAAGAAGAGGTCACAATATGGGGGAATCTTTATTATTGATCTTGAGCAATATTTAAATGTAAATTTGTAATAGTACAATTATTCAAAGTGATACCGCTTGAAGACAAAATCGGAACCAAACGTTAGAAAATTAGAGATTACGATGTTTGTTTGATGGTTGCTATGGGTTGCTATCATAATAAGTTGTTCAGAGCGGTCAGAGCATACCAGATTTAACACCAAGATGATTGTAGAGATTGATCTCGATTATAAATGTCAGAAGTTTTCTTTGAGTTTACACTAATTTAGAGCCGCAGTTTTCGAAAAAACGTTGTTTGATACTCGATTTCGAAATTCTTTTGCATTCTCGAATGATTATTTTGCTCGCTCGCGCTCGCAAAAAAAACTTTCATTCTCGAATGCAAAAGTATCATTTCGCAATCTAGAATCAAAAATAACTATTTACGTTAAGACTCCTTTGGACGGGCAAATGTCACCTACTGTTTTGTCAAAACTTCTGTACAAAATTGTTGATTTGTATATATTTCTGTGGTAATAACAATCAGTTTTAATGTACTTATTCTAATACCGAGCAAGCCGATATGATCTTGATTTTGGAAGAATGCAGAAGGGCGGTGTATGCACAAAGATACCCGGATAGACCTTTTCCATCACATAATGCCTTTAGGCCTTTGGAAAGGATTTGCGGCCATATAGACAGTTTTCCAAGCCAAAGCTGAAACAAGACAATGTCACAAATAGAGAAGCTGAAGCGGCAGTCATCGAACTGGTAATCCCAATATAATCCAACCAGCAGTTGCAAGAACTGTAGACTTTAGCTAAAGTTCAGTACTTAACATTTTAAAAGCAATTCCGTTGCATCCTTACAACGTCACCTTACTGATGATGATTACCTACATGAATTTCTGATATTTTTTGAGAAACGGAGTTACTACTGATCTACTGTTTTTAAGAAATATTTTATTTTCTGACGTTTAGTAACAGTAGGTGTGTAAAAACATACACTTGCAATTTTTATTTATAAGATAATCCACATTGGATTCGGCAAACACACTTTTAAAGAATTATTATTATAAATATGTGGTGTGGTATCGTTGACAACTTTATCAGTGGTCCCCACTTCTTTGGGGGCAGTTTAAATGGGGAAATGTATTTACATTTTTTTAGAAAATGATTTGCCTGTATGTGTGTGATTTCAAAACGACGGATCTCTAGCCTATTTCCAAAGAATTGTAAGAAACTACCAAAATTAAACGTTTCATAACAGATTAATTGCAAGAGGTGCATTTCATCCTTGGCCACCACGGAATCCGGACTTGATTCAGTTAAATTTCTTTTTGTGGTAAAGTGTGTAAAGTAGAAAACGATTTCTACGAAGCCCCTGCAGACACTTGGGAAGATTTACGTAAGAGAATTGTTGAATCATGCTAACTCGTGTTAGAAATGCTCCTATGTAGTGGATTAACTTATATGAACAGAAAGGTGGATTTCAAGTTGAACATTTATTACGTGATTAATTAGTGTTTTTTTTCAGTTTTTTAAATTATTTTTTCTTTTTGATTTTATGGTTATTACACATATTTTGATGCTACCTTTGCTTTCTCTGTGTTTGTTTTGCTTAAATTGCAAGAAATAAATATTGTTAATGTACGTACTGCAAAACTGCATCTTCTTTATTGGTAAATAGTTTCATTGTTGTTACTTAGTACATCCAAGGTAATTACTTCGATTCTTATTTATTTAAACAATGTAAAGTGTACTAAGCTGCCTATGGAATACAAGAAGCTGTAATGGGTTTAGCCAACCTGTTACAAGGTAAAGTAATCACCCTGTAGATATGTATAGTATATTTTACATTTTATTATTTACGTTAATAAATAAATAAAATTCCAAATTTTGATAATAGGTTTGACGTATATTGTGCAAAATACAGCGGATGATTAACAAGCAATTAAAACCTCAGAAGTTTGAAAATATAAAATTAAATGAAAAAGTATTATTAACTAAAGCAATAACTAAATCGGTAAAATTTCGATACTAAAATTTTTGCTGAATATCCCGAAAGCCAAAAATATGGTGTGTATGTGTGTCTACACTCACAAACCGGTGAAATGCGGAGTTGCATTTGGATACACTCTATACAACTCTATACGACTTTTTTTAGAAAAGTGACGTAAAGTGGTCGCTTCCAGGTCGTATCTTTGCCGGATACGGCCTAACGAATATGATAAGTTGTTTCATCCAAGTTATCAGCCTAAGGCCGTTGGGAGAAGTATTAACTAGTTTACTTACTACTATTTTTTTTAAGAATCGTGGAGTTGCCATAGCAACTCCACGATTCTCATCCCACCCCGCTTACCTCGGATCAGCGCACGTAGCGCTATGCACGAGTCTAACATGCCCCACCCTTGTAAAACCCCCCCAACTATGCTACCGAGTCACTCCCGCTGCTCCAGAATTAATTAAAATTCGGGCCACCACGGGAGTCGAACTCGGGTCAACCGGTTGCGAAGCGGACTCTCGCCCACTGCGCCACCCGGTCGCCATTACTACTACTTTAACCAATAGGAATAAATTTACCACAATAATGCTATTTATAAAGAACTATGTTGTAGAAACCATCAATCAACCTTAAACACTAAAGTGTCTATAATTTTGAACTGCTCCTCTTTTGGAGGACACAATCTATTTACTAGGGTGTATTAGTCCCATACCTTCTATGTTTCTTCTTCTTTACAGTTGTGTGTGAGATTTGTTTTGTTTACCGGCTCTCTCCATTCCTACCTGTGCCCTTCTTTCCTTCTGAACAATTTGTATGCACTATTCTAAAATTATGGTACTTAGATAATTTAATTAATATTCGATATGGGTTTAGTCTCATCAGCATGGGTGTGTTTAGTTAAACAACAGACAGAAATAAATTTGCAGCCACATAAATAAATAAACCACATATTTGAGGTAGATCACTTACTATTAATAGAATATGAATCCTAATTTGTAATTCGGAAAAAATAAGTATTTTATCTTTGATTGGTGTATGTGTGATAGCGGGCGCACGCATGCCATTGATATTACGTTTTACTCTAAAAGTCTCAAATATTTTAATTAAATGAAGAAAAATTATACAACGGGCTAGTAAAGTGGCTCAAAACAAGTTACAACTAGCGTTTGCTATTGTCAGCGTATTTTCGTCTATCAACGTATGCAACCTTTTCGCATACTGTTGTTTTTTAATTGTTAGAAATCATATCTATACCGAATCTTGTGTTCTTCTACCTTCTCAGTGTAGAGGAAAACATATCCAAGATTATAATAAAGTAAAACAATTAAGAAATTGCCAAGCTAGTGCAACAAGTGTTAATGACATATTTGAATCAAATTACGGAAATACTTTCACCTTCTTACAAACCACCACTTAAGGATGTAATGGAATCGAGCTTAATAATATTTATCAAATTTTCTTAAAATCAGAACAATGCTAAGACTATGTAATCAATTTATTTGTATGTACACTAAACACATTGCCTTTTACATAAACTGCAGGGAATCGATAGGAATAGAAATTTAATAGTTTGCATATGTAGAGTGTTATACTTGCTTTTGTACTCCCATACGTACAAAATAATAATTAATAAAACTCTTTTAATCATTTAATTGCCCTGTATTATTCTTTACATTTTGTATTCACCGTTTGAATATAGTTGTATTTAATTTGATTGTATCTTGTTATGCAACTCATCAGATAATTCTCCAATTGAGCTTTTGGCAATCGTGGAGTTTCAATGACTAAAACCTTCTCTGTATACTCTCGTTCGGTTTTGATGTTAAATTGTAAGCTTCCTACGCTTCTACCTTATCATTGCTGAAAAGCAGCACGTTCCTAAGAAGAGTATCTGTGTCAATAACTGGACGAAGGGCCGTTACTGAATATTGTTTGCTGCGTTAATGTTTAACTCCACCCCGAAAGTATTTCTTAAACCTTTTGTCATCAATTTACTAAAATGTCAAAGCATTATTAAAATATTTAAATATTATCTCTTCACACTAATATATATGTATGTATATTGTGTAAATGATAACTTTTGGTTAATACACCAACGATGTTATAGAGAGTGGATGCGGCATTCGCATGCTATTATGAAGTGGTTTAGGGACATCAACTACACCGAATATAATGCAAATTACCGATTTTTTTCTTAAAGAATTGTAGCATATTTTTGTACTACATTAATGACACACCGTTTTGCCAAAAGTTTTGAACAAAAATATTTATAAACCCGGTTGGAGACGTGGGACACCAGTTGTATTGTGTTTCGTGTTACAAAGTTGTATAGGCGGTAGTGTGCAATGCCGTATCCACTCTCTGTAACATCCTTGTCTTTCACCTGCTTTTCTATAAAAGGCCGAGTAAATTATTCAAACCCTTACATTTTCTGTATCAAGGGTTGCTGAACTTGCGAGCGGAATTTACACTGTAACGGATAAGTGTTGACATACGTTTAATAAGCCATGGTCTATTCCAAGCGATATGATGTGAGAGTGTCAGTTATGTTCACATTTGAATATATCTGCGGGCTCAATTATAAACAGAAAGCGATTTGGCAAGTTGGAACTTATTTAACTATCAAAGAATACGAAAAGCAAAATAGATCTGCCTTCTGGATTCTAATCCAACATACAATGATTTTTTATACCAGATTATCGTACACCGATTTGATGATTTAAAATTAAATGTAACCTTTTACATCTGCAAACCATTATATTCTTTTTCCAAACCTGTCCGGAACTTGATCCGTCTGTCTAAATACTGAAAAGCAAACTTCATCCACGTAAAAGCCACTGTGCTTAATGTTCGACAAACAAAATTTGTTGTAACGTATGGGATATAAGTTTTGAGAAAAAGTTTGCCTTGAAATTTCTACTCGATTTTGATGTCTGATCTAGTTACCATGAAACCGGTAAACAAATCAGTTTTGTTTTTATTGATAAACGTCAAATTTATTGAATAGCTAAATTCAAAATGTCGTACAAACTTGAAATTCGCAAAAGTATTTATAGCTTTGTTGGACGGTTGCCCAAACGTGAAATTGTTAACTTGTCAGAGACCAAAATGTTAGCCAGGCAACGATTTATGGTACAATAAGAGAATGCGAAGAGAGGGTATACCTTGCATTAATTTGCCGAAAACTGGTATGTTTTGGCACAAAACAGGATTAATAGACTGGTACAATCCGCTCAAGACAGAATTGGAACCTCTAGTCTAAAGCTGAGTCGCCGTTTTGGGGTCTCCTACAAGACCGTCCAGAGAATTTTGTCCAGAAATTGTGTACATTATCGAAAAAGAAGGAAGTGTCCCAAATACACCCAGGCACAGCTTAAGAATACTTAGATGTTGCAGAGCTTTGAGACGAAGGCATTTTGTGAGGAACCGTGTGATTATAATGGATGACGAGAAATATTTCACGCTGTCACATTCTGAAATGAAAGGTAACGATGGATTTTACACATCTGATATTGAAAACTGCCCAAATGAAGTAAAATTCAAAGAGGCGAAATTTGTTGACAAAATTTAAGTTTGGTGCGCGATTTCTGAGGCTGGGATTTCAACACCCTATGTTGGCAGAGTTTGGTGAGAAGCTGTGGATGCTGGGTTGTGTACCCAAAAATGTTTACCGAAAATGGTTAATTTTATTAATATCCATCATCAGAACGACAATATAATATTTCGGCCTGATCCCACTTCGTACCATTATTCTAGGAGGACTCGGGAATGGTTGGAGTAGAATATCCCCCAAATGTCCCTCAAGCTCGGGAAATAGAAGAATTAAGGTCATTATTGTGTCGAAGCCTGAAGATCGTCCAAAGGAAGATGAAACAAGTATTAGAGAAATTGCGTGCCATTTAGTGGCCCGCTATCAGTTTTGTAGATTAGTTTTCATGTTGTCAAAAGATGTAAAATTAACCATTAATATTTAATTATGAATGAAATTTCGTTATTGTCGGACTCCAGTCGTCCTATGTCGGGGGTGGTCGCCCCACTCCCACCCATCAGCACCCCGTATAAGGGGATGCTGAAGATCTTAGAAAGACAGTATAGTATAAGCATATCAATAGAATGAACGATGTCAGTTAAATATATATATTTTTGGGTTCTTGTGTGTTTTATTGCAATAAACGTTGCGTGTTCGGTTTGACATCACCTAGACACCTCAACAGTTATTTTTTCTCAAAACTTATGTTCCATACGTTAGAGACTTCGTGTTGCTCTGATTTAACGAACACTAGATAAATCTTGACAATGGGGTCCTGAGCTTTATATTTTTCAAGGATATGGGTTTGTAATAAAGCTGTAAAGTCACTAAATTAAATTCACATATTTGCTCTTAGCGTATTTTTACACAATCACTGGCAATCTTTTATTATTACTGTTTATGATTTTTACGATAATATTATTTATAACTTGGATATGTTGTCTAATTTAAAAAAACGCATTTTGAAAGGCCGCGTATTAACGTAGTTACGATGAAAATTAACCCTAATTTTAGATTATTAGGGGTTATATAAGACAGTACCTGCAATTCACAGTACAGTTTCTGTATTAAGATGTACTCTTTTCCATGTGACAAAAAGTGTCTGTAAAAAATTGCTACAGACCTTACATACGTGTTCTTTGTATAACTTAGAAGATCTCTTTCCCAAAGAATATTTAGCAAAATAATTTGGATTAATATAAATTCCATCTCGAATTTTTATTAGTTTAAACTTTTAAATATGTGTCAAACAAATTCTTATACGTGTCCATCAACATATCCACCAAATTACACAAAAAAACTGTAGATGGGTTTGTTATGTGTATCTTAATCTGCTTTCTTCAATTTTTCAGGATTAAGTAATAAAAACAGTCATAACAGCGATTAGTAAAGCCTTGCCACACACATGCAAGGAATCCGAAGTGATCAAAATCAATTTAGCTACGCTTCGTCTTTGTGATGTGTTCCGAAGACAATTTTTCTAATAACTCTAAACCTATAATTCCATTGCAACGACCTCACGCAGGTGGTCAAGGTCGGTTGTTGAAGCATCACTGGGGATATAATTTTATCGCTTGAATTAAAATTCACTGCACACAATGGCCACTCGACAAGTTGTCTTTGAAGTATTTCTTGGGTTTCTAATGATATGGGTAATGGAGAATGCGGACCTTCTAATGGAATTAATAATAGCTAAGCTGTCAAATAATGGAATTTATCTGGCACCCTTTTTTCTTGATTTCAAATGGGCTTTGAAAACAATTAATAGCGATTTGGTATTGATGAAATACCACGAAATTGAGGAAAAATTATCTATCACTTATCTGAACGACGCCAAATTGCTAGGTACCAAGCAAAAATATTCCTTATCATATTTAGGAGTTCCCAACGGTCAATATTAGAGGTACGTTGTTATTTATCTTTTACATTTATGATATAAATTTAGTAGTAAATAATTGGCAAATCAACTTATTTACAACTGGGAGTATAATGAAACAGCACATTATGACGTGAAGTGGAGGGAATATTTTGGATTGGTTAAAACTTAGAAGATCTAAAGCAGAAGGACTGATTAGTAGCGGATGGGAGTCACCCAGCACTTCAACAAGTTTAAATATACTACTGAAAACTTTACTCGCAAGCTTTGTTCTGACATTCTTCATTAGAAACTGGAAACAAAACTTTAGAAATGATTGACATTAGTAGTTACGGTGGAAGTAGTGACAATGATTCCAAATGATTGCAAAAATTACTGAAAAAGGAGTAAGGGTGTCAAAAATTATTAATTATACAGGATGTCAATTTGAAAACGAACAATATGTTATATCTCTAGAAGTAAAATAGGCATTGAACTTTTCTAGAAAACGTTTTTACAACATGGAGGGGAATCATCACGACTCATAAACTAACCTTATTCATTCAAGTGCTTACGCTGCAATTACCCCAACAAAAAAAATCGAATCGTAACACCCACTTTGTGATCACAGTGAGGAGCTTTTACAAAAAATTTTCCCGAGTCGTTTCAGAAGAATAGTGTGGCCCCCAAAATCTCCTGATTTTGATTCTATTAGACTTTTTTCTATCGGACATTTAAAATCTGTTGCCTACAAAACCCAGCTTTAGTCTATCGCACAACTGGGACAAAGAATAGTTCGGGAGTTTTGAGCTATTCCGCTACAAACTTTGCAAAATGTTCAAAGAGAATTTGAGAGTAGATTTTACTATTGTTTAGAGAATAATGGAAATCATTTTGAACATTTGAACTAATATTTTAAAATTTGACTTACAATAATTGGTTGAGAACCTTTTTTTATATTTTAATTTTCCCGAAACGACTCGGGAAAAAATAGTTGCTACTATTAATAACATTTTCTAAGAACTTTTCAATAATGTATCATAAAGTAGGCGTTACTATTTCACATTTTGTTGTTGGGGTACTTAGAGTCTAAGGGGAACGAGGAAGGTTACCTTATGTGTCATTATGATTTCCGCTCCATGTTGTAGGAATGTTTTCTAGAATAGCTCAATACCTATTTTATTTCCAGAGTTATAACATATTGTACGTTTTTAAATTGACATCATGTACATTTTTTAGTTGTGACTGTAATTATAACGCAAATTTATGTTAATAAAAAACATTAATTATGGTCGGCTTTAGAACAACTATGCATGCTCTGGATAAGGTGCTAAAATACATTGACGGAATGCAATATTATTAAAAAAGTAGCTAACGGAAACTAGCCAGAGACGGTTTATGGTCGACACGAAACAGCGATTAAGTTCTTCTTCTTCTTCGTCATATTAAAGTACGTACGTGTATTTAATTAATTAATAGAACTTACGTTTTATGTCCACATTTATTAGTACTTCTGTGGTGTCTTTTTACAGAGAAAAGTAAAAAAAAATTTACAAGTTGATATTTTTCTAAACGTTAGGAGGAATTTTACTAGTTCCCAAAAAAAAGATTCGAAAATGGAATGTTGTATTTCTTTTGTAATAATAATATTGGCTTTACCACATGCGAAAATGTTTCAATGGTTTTGTAAGTAATATACAGATAATTCCCCTTTCTTTAGAATTCAAGAGTAATTAAAATATTTCGATGTCACATATGCATTACTCTGTACGATGTTCGGCAGTCTTAATTCCCCCGATGAAATGTGATAATGATATAACCTAACACGAATTTGCACCCGAAAACCTGATAACTCGCTTTATCCGTTATGGTCTCTCTCTTCATCCATTAAAATTGTAATCTTGATTATTGGCTTCCAAAGAGTTCTTGAGGTTTTCACAAATAAGCCTTCAAAGCTTCTTGTTTGGAGCATCATGTTCGTTCATTAAAAGCCTTTGCGGTGCACTGCTGAGCACTGGCATTCTTTTCCACCACGTACTTCTCCTCATCGTTATAGTGTGAGCACTGAGGACCTATTTAACGTCGAATTCGAGAGCCTATAGAGAAATATGTATCTTGTAAGTCATCATTAACATATTTATTATAACTAATTGATACACGTCGTACATTTTTCATTGTCATTTTGCTCTGATCTCCACGTCGTCACATGTTGAACACACACTTATCATCACACAAGTCTACATCTTAGAACATACTCTTCAACTGTGTTTCAGTTACATATTTAAAAACATGACGCATAATATTCAATATTGGTCAATTAATATTTTTTCTAAACAAGAAATATCACCATACAATTATCTTATTCTCTTAAGTCTTTTCTTGTGAGTATTTGATGTATTCCAATTTCAAAGCTCACCACTGGTAATTTGGAAACTGTAGCAGATGCAACTAAGGTTAAATAATTAAAAATGGCGGATTTAAGGTCAATTGATTCTTAATTTTGCTTTTCAAAAACAAAGTAATAAATAAGCTATGAATCGATTTTCTTTTTCCAACTGTAGATAGCGAATCAAGGTGTAAATCACTTGACCACAAACAGCATAGATTTACATTTTCCAGGGTTTACGATAAGCTGAGTCAAACTGGCATTAATTAATTAGAAAATTAGATCTCCAAAACAAAAGTCAACATAGAATCTCACAATAGTAGTTTTTTTATAACCGGCCAAAAATTAGTACTTTCCGGTTTATTTTTAGGTCAGAAAATCTCATTTTGTCGGACCGAGCCAGAAAATTATTGTGATAGTCCGGTAAAAGCTTTTACCGGACTCATTTTTATTTACTTTCCGGCCTATCTTTAATGAAAAAAATAATAAAATAGTTAGTCTAAGATAGCGGTCAATTGGTTTCTATAGTAACCGAGTTTTGTATTATTTAAAACTATAAAATGACTTGACATATTTTGACGTTTAGTTGAAAACGTGACATTTATTATAAAATGGATATTCAAAATGATGCATTTGATTGTGAATTAATGGAA